>KZ347395.1:29075-39987 GCA_002352805.1 Teladorsagia circumcincta | reverse complement strand
TCAAGGATGTCTTCAGTGATCGCTCTATCCCCAAGCAGCGACAAAATTAATTCAATCGATTAGCTGATGGATGTCTTCCTATAATCTGTACTTACAACTATGCAAGACCCCTTCCGGCCAGCGCTTTTGAAAATCTCGTAATGGTCCACTATCCTTGGAGGATCACGTTGAGCTCGGACCGTGCACTAGTTTCCAAGGTAAATTCTTTTAACGTCGTCGGTGTAGAAGGCTACCACGAAGTTTGGTGATAGTTCGGGATGTGCTCTTCAATCCTCAATTGGGAGCATTCGGTTTGAATTCAGCAAAGTGTCATTAGTGCTGCTCCGAGCGAGAGGTGGAGTGTCTCTTTTTTTTTTGGCCACCCCTGTAGGCATTGGGCAGGAGACATGCATAACTTGGGCTCGAACTTCGCACTCGAATCTCAGAACAATTGCCAGAGCGTTGTTTGATTCTATTACATTTTTTATTTCATCTTTTATTTCTATTTTATTTTGCTTTTCTCAAAATCCAAAGAGTAAAAGCAACTGCTTGATAACGATGCTGGATGCGTGGTGGGTCTCGGAAATCAATCCGTCAACGCTGAATGTCTTACTATTGATTTGATTACCAATAGGGCAGCACTTTAGTTACTTTTTCTGCATACAGTTGAGGTTTACAGATGACGAAATAAATTCATGGGACAGCCTTACACTCAAGGAAGATAATCAAGGTGCAAAGTTATAACGAGAGCTGACCTAGAACTAGCCATGTACGGACTGAGGTTGAAAGTCCAAGTGAGCAGAGCAAGTGGCCGGCCATCGCCTAACCGGGGTTTTTCCAAGCCAAAACCGAAGGGGTGTTCCGCTGTCAGATCTAATTTATGGAAAATCTAAAATTGGACAGAGAACGTCCCGCACGGATTTTGTGGTCATGACTTCATCTGATGTGCTCAAATTTTGAGTGGAGAAAACCGCGCAGCTAGTTCACCGAGAAATCGTATGATGGAACAGAGTATAGGCAAAATTTCCCACTCCTAGGCAAACAGAAATAGTGCTATGAAGTGCTCATGGTGAAAAAAATGAAGCGCTCTCTCAGATTGATCGGGCTTTCGGTATGTGCCACGCATTAGCGAGTAAGGTCTTTCAAAAGTCACTATGATTCCGAATCTAAGTCGAAGGCGTGGCGCACATCGAAAGGATTGATTTGCACCAATTATTTCATTGTCTTTCCATCTATACCTTCGTACTGGAAATTAATTATATTTATATGTGATCAATCAACCACCAAACAGAAAGCGCAAGAGGTTCGCTGAAGCACAGTGGCGCTTGCGTCTCACTCAATGCCCCGTGTAAACCAAATATCAGGAAGAGGATAAGGCATTCGTCTTCATTCAGTAGTTCTTCGGATGCGCCACGCATTCTGTTCCCAGGCGGATCCGCGGTAGCATTTGGATACGATTTGACCTAACATTTGTAGGAACATGCCGGCTTCAAGAGATCAGCTGTAGATCAGCTGGTCTGAGCGGTGTATATTGACAAGGAGGTTGTGAAGGTTGATCGCGGGGATCATGAGAGGCCACCTTTGCGGAAGGGAAGCGATCCGCGGGGTAATGTCCCAATAAAAGTGGTCCGTCATCCACGGCAGTACTTCCTGTTCCAGTTCCAGAGCTCCGGTTTTCCAGAACTCTGATGTTCCTGAGCACCTGCATCAAGTTTCAGCGTCCCACTGGCATCTGTGTGTTGCCGTGTCGGTGTGGTTGGTTGAGCTGTACAGCTCGTAAGAAAGAGGGCGTAGCATCGAGAGAAGCAGCCTTAGCGTTGGTTGAGCGGTACGGCCCGTAGGAAAGAGGGCTTAGGCTTGAAAGAAGTAGCCTTAGTGGCGCCGTGATAGGCCTTGGTGGACTAGACAAAAGAGCCCTAGTAGCTCGCTAAGTAAGCCTTGGTGGCCCACTGAGAAGAGCCTGAGTGGTCCGGATTGCTGAAAGAGCCTGCGTGGCTCAAGGATGAAAGCCTTTGAGGCTCGAAGGTGGAAAAGAAGTACCCCCGTACCTGTTGTGGACCTCCGATCAGTGGTGTCCTAGTCCTCGCCTCCGGTAATCTTTGTTACACGTTCGATTGTTGTTGATACTAGCTAGTTAATAAACTTCCGTTTCTACTTGTCTTAAACACAGTCAATGTTTACTCATACGTCGCGTCACACAAACCACTATCGTACCTTACACATTCACCATATTTCGGTGATCTTCCGCAGCACACTTTAGGATTTTTACCCGGGTCATGTAATGGACCCTAGACAGATAAAAGGTTCAGCTGATCTTCAAAGATCTCCATGGCTCCTGTGACGGGTACGTGCGGTGCAGTTCAGCTTGATATATGGGTAAAAACTAAACCTACAAAGCAGCGGCAACAATATAAGGAAGAGGAAACGTCTTAGCGAATAGAGCAAGATTCCAGCCCTTCTACTGCCCACATCCGACATTGATCCTAACTTTTCAACTCTATATTTCGAAAGTGAAAATTGAAAAAAAAATAATAAATCGTCCCACTGTGCACTACGTACATCTGACACAGAATTACGTGAAACAATTTCTCTGAGCTATCAATTTCGAGTACGTTTTTCGAAAAGGTAGAAATTAGAAGACAAGAGAGAAATCAATGCCGTTTTCCAGCTGGACTAAGTCAATTTCATTGCAGGAGGACAAAAATGTGGGCGTGACATTTTGTCTCTGAAATTCTCTCGTGTCAAACAATCCTCCATGCAAGCTGCTTTTTATCTACAAATGGGCGTGGTTCTTTGAAGACGTACCCGTTCTCCAGGGCTCGGAAGTGAGAGAGGAATCGATGATGAATCGCAAGCGTTCGATGTTCTCTACTAGAGCTTATGTTATTAGGAATGTCAAGGTATAGCCTAATCGTACCTTCATCGAAGTATCAGAGGCATGGCTCAATCGAATGCTCTATCGTGAGAAGGTAAGCAATTCACGGGTCAGAGGCTCGCCTATGAACAGTACAATTATGAAGACTGAGCGCAGAAGAGCAGGGCTTCACCGAGGACGCGTTCAAGGATCTATCGCTTTCCTTAAGCTGCACCGCCAGTTGTTCTTGGGTTCGAGGGCAACAACCCCTTCAAGCCACC
This sequence comes from Teladorsagia circumcincta, assembly GCA_002352805.1. NCBI lineage: Eukaryota > Metazoa > Nematoda > Chromadorea > Rhabditida > Trichostrongylidae > Teladorsagia > Teladorsagia circumcincta. Next base: position 36,873 of record KZ347395.1, on the reverse strand, counting down.
TCTTTTTTCAGGTTCGAGGGCGACAACCCCTGGAGATGTTAAAGTGTGCCTTTGAATTTGCCTCGCACTTAGTAGCTGAGTGAGCATCATCATGCAGCTAAATGGGAACGCTATTCGAGCGTTTGTGTAGCGCCTATTGAAATATTCACTGTCCACAAAAACGCTGTCGGCCGTAGAGGAAGGCGAAGAGGGCAAAAGAGGTGCGCAAGGCAAGGATTTCCGTAATTGGAGAATACGAGTGCATGGAGAAAGACGTTTAATTAGGGAGGTTTCTATGGACAAGAAGTACTGCCCTTTCTAGGATGTGTGAAGGTGTACCCTACAAGAGTACAAGACAAAGCAATCGGCATTAATAAACTTCTTTTGGGATGCGCCATGCCCTATACTCCTACACAGAAGCATAGTGGTACTTCAAATGCGATTTGGCCTATTCAGTGGCTACGGGGGGAGGGGTGTGGAAGAAGGAGGAATGAGCCGCCGTACAAGACATCGTTTTCATCTTCCCATACATGATACCAATTGACCTGCTTCGGAAGGATGAGACTTGCTCAGACTGCATGGATAGCGTGCGATCCAGGATTTGATCTCCTGATAGCGAGTGTTTTTAGCAGCGCAGCTCCTCACTGCACTAAACCCGCCCCAACTACAGGGAAAGTATTTCAACGTCAGACGAAAGGAAAAAAAAGTTCACGTCAATATGTGCCCGTCCAACTTCTTTGGTTGGTGGATGTCAAACACGCCCACATCATATACCATTGTTTAGGAAACGGGTAATTCGGAGAGTTAGGAATCCCAGGAGAAAATGCCCGTCATTGGTAATCCAGTATACGGTAATCAGGGTGAAGGTGCCACAAAATTTTGAGCCTACAGATTAAACGAATCTCCCTGAGAAAGTGATGTGCCTATAAAGCAGAACCTAGAACCCTTAGCCTCATTCTCTTTTCCCTCTTCTGTTGGGTTTCCCAAGTGTATTGGCAGTGATGAGGATACTGCAAGATGAACCGATGCGCAGGTCGTTCTTTTTGGAGTGCGCCATGCACTCATCTTCCCACAGAAAACTGACTTCTTTCACATACATAAAACAAAAAAAAATTTGATGCTGTGGTTATGAACACTTGCTTAGCTCAAAAATGATAATCAAAGCATTTTACTTAAACAAAATATTTCTGTGAGGTTTCATAATATCCCAAGCAAAAAGGCGAAAGGAGCAGTGGCTAAAAACGCTGCTTCACAATTTCACGATCCACTGGATTGCCTCCGTTGAAAGAGATTGAGCTCGTCAGCTCCCACTTTTAGTGGACCCTCTATTTTGAGCGGAATCCAGCACCCGAAATCACCGAACCAGTCTCACAAAAAGATAAAGAATAGAGGACTCGATGATGGGTAGTCCCACGGGAACGCGCCGCGTATTTTTCTTGTATTCAAAGTAATAGCCACTAGAATTCCAATTGCGTTTGTGCAAAGCCAGGGAATATGAATGTTTGATCAAGAACAAACCTCTTCACCAGATCCAAATACAGTAAGGCTTCACCTAAGGCCTTACCGTACGAACCTTGGCCAGAGTTAGCCATGGCGCTTGGCTCACTTAAATAGTTTCACGCCTTCCTCACGTTCGATTTCTGATACGCTTCTACCCCATTCTGAGGTCTCCTCATTTATGACAAAGGAACAAAGTCGACAAAGAGTGATTTACCTGATGTTAATGGGCAGCAAAAGGACGTTCCACCACCGAGACAGTGGCTTTGGAATGCTATGGAATTCGCGAAGATGCGTGCTTATCGAAAACAGCTGCAACTAGTGGTTTCGATGTAAACGCCAACCACTCAACTACCGTAATCGCAGAGAGAAGTAACGTCGTTTGTCATGTGAATGGGAAAAGTGTGAAATTTTGGTACATCTGGTCGCGTTTCTCACTGTTCCTGAGAAAACACCGAAAAAAATCGCATTTGAAGTTCGAACGCAGATCTGAGCTACAAACATGAAGTCAGACACTGCAAAAACTTTTTGGGTTTGATGTAGCAGCGCCATCAATAGGGTCAGTCCTACTCTTAATTTTACGGGTTTTCTATTGGAATGATCCATAATTATTGCAACAAATTACATTTGATGTTAGAATCTTTTTTTGAGAACTTCGAAAATTCCGTAACATATCTGTTGTTCATCAGCTCGTTGTCTCTTTACTGTTACGACTAATACACCACTTTGCAACGAGGCCATAGGGTCCTTGAATTTAAGTGCTGCTTAGGATCTTTCTCTAGTCAGATTATAGCAAGAATCAGCCAGAAAATGGACGAGGGCATGCTCCTGCGACCCAGCGATAAGGCTCAACTCAGAGCTCAAGCGCAACATCTTTGACAGAACTTAGGCTAATGGAGGATTATACGGGACACTGATGGCCAAAGGCACAACCTGAAAGACGTCGTTGGTTGAAAGTTCACTCTCCCTCTATAGTAAGTACACCCTCCTTCGTAAACACATTATCGTGTCACCTGCCTTTAATTGTGCTTCCTTAGATCGAGTAAATGTCCTCAAAGGCTACGACTTTCCAATAAAGTCTATGCTAGATATAAAACTAGTCACTGGAGGAAGGATGCATCTACGGAAAAGATCGTGCGTGTTCCTTATAATTCATGTGGAAGTCCATCCGGGTTTTGACACAGATACCGACGGTTTTGAGTGGACACCTTAATATTCCTTTTCAGCTCCTGCTGGAAAGTTCAGCCTTTCCGGTGCTTTGTTTCTCGTAAGGTATACAAATTAGCCTTAAATTCTTCTAGTCGCCTGCGGTCAATGGTAGACTGGACGGTGGAGAGCCACAGCAGGGTGAAAATCAGTCAAGGATTCTTCAACAGCTCGTCGAGGATTTTCGCTCGTTCAGTCACGCTCTCCCGAGCGGATATTCACTTTCGTCACTCTCACACCGTCTGTGCTCTCCGCGAGTACATTAACTCTTGACGCTGCTCTCGTACACCAAAGAAACCTGATCGAGAAATTCCTCGACCGATATCACCCTAGCCTGCAGTATGCTCACTGATATCAAGAGAATTAAGGAAAGGGGGACTGTATCAACTTCTCAGAAATGAGTATAGTTGAACATATTACGTCGAAACAAAAACCATAACTAATTCGAGCACCTGATTATTGAGAAGTAGGATAATGAAAATATGAAGGAATGATCAGACTGGCTGAATAACTTAAAGTTTGAAGTATAAGGAGACACGTAAGGAGAGGAACAAACAAGTAAAACATCACTCCTGAATTTCCACAGTATCCTTCTATTTTATAAACCGCTAACTTGGTGTGTCGGTTTGTATGTATGTCTGTATGTATGTATGTCTGTTTGTCCGTCCGCAAAATGAAAATGAAGTGATAGGTAAGCTCATGGAATTATCAAGCCGCTAACAAATCTGGGAAACTCGTAGTACTTGCGCTGCCAGTGTTTTGCAATGGCGTGATTGTGATCATCACCTCAACGACCGTATAAACATCTACTTGAGTACACTCTCAGTCATTCCACATGATGCTGCAGAAGGAAGCAGCTGGAGGGTAGCGAAGGGAAAGAGTAGGAGGAGGAGAATGGGGAGGAGAGAAGAAAAACCAGTCCCTGACAATCCCAAGGTACAGTTTAGCATTGAGATGTCGAGGGGATGCGTCATGCCATCACTGTGGTGATGTCCTCTACTATTACCATGTTTCTGTGCATACATACGCATCCCCACCACGAGATTTTAGTGTCACATATGGAAAGGAGTAGCGGAAGGCGTAACGCAAGGAAGCGATGTCCCGGCGGTTGGCGGGGGACCGATCTGATTAGGTAAAAAGCATTACCTTTGAATAAATAAAAGTTGAACACAATTATAAAAAAGATGTATGGGAAAAATGCTGTGAGGCGTTATGGTTCTCACGATAAATTCTGCACAAACATATTTTTATTTACTTATTTATTATTTTTTATTCGTTTATAAATTGATTACCATGATATGGCACTCGATTATGAATTGATTCCATGGTAAAGCTTGATACACTTAGTTAAAATATTTCATTTCAAATTTGTAGAATTAGCATGACTGAAAATCGAAATCAATGAAAGGTGAAGCGTACTTTTATGAGTACCGTAATTCTACAAGTGAATGGAAGTAAATAAGCAGAAGTTGCGCGATTTCAGCAAGTCTGCGGCTAAAGAGCTGTAATCGAGGAGCAGGCTCTTTAGTCCTTCACAGAGCATTTCTCGATTTTTGCTCCTGTTTTACCACTTCTACGACGTCACTCCACAAGCAATTCGTAAAACTCAATAATGTAAAAACAGGATAAATAGGATCGTTAGATCGAGGCAAGCGAACAGACTGCTAGGTTTTTCCGAATGTAATGCGTACATTACAAAGGCTATTCAGACAGCGAAAAACTTTTCCTTCCCTCGGATTTCAACTTAAAGTGAAGATGGCCGCCTCCGATTGAACGAAACCAGATGTTCGACGTGTGACCAGCAACCGACAAATCGCCTACACAACGATGCCACATTTATTTTCTGGATGTACTTTGTGAGCTGAAACGAGAGCCTAGGAAGAAATTGACCACAAACAGATGGTCTGCATTCCTCAGCTCAAAAAATGTCACGGATCGATTTTCTGTCAAGCCAAGAATACCAACCCATCTGGTGTGAAGAATGAAGGAAGAAGCCTATGACGAATCCTTTGTGGGACGCGTCACGCATTCCATAGTCATTCACAATCGTAGTGGCACTTTGAATGCGATTTTATCCATACAATAGCCTGTATGGGCTAGCCGATGTACAAGTCAGTGTTCTTGTCCTCCCAGACAGGGCTGGAACGAAATAAGTGTCCTCGAGGGGATGGGGTTTGGATGGCCAGAGCGACGTACTACTCAGGAGATGATCCCCGGACCGTACGCGTGGTAAGCAGCGCCGATTACCACTGTGCTACTTCCGCCCCAGAAAGAAAAAATAGAACCTAGCTGTTTTCTGCTCTTGGTTAGAGGTGGTATAGCATAAATCGGCGTAGGTTTCAGATGCAAGGTCCGGGATCGAATCTCTAATCGGACCGTTTTGTCCAACAAGGCCCATCACCTTTCTCCGTTAGGTGATCGAAACAGCCAATTATATAAAATTTGTCACGCAGCTTCCTTCAATCAGAATTCCCTCTTCGAAGGTAAAATTTTGAAATCACGTCTATCTCTCGCGTCGTCGTAAGAGGTATAGGAGGATGGTGCTAGGATATAAACGAGCATTTAAACCACGAAACAGTGGGGAGGAATGGCAACAAGGAAAAAACTGTACAGGGTGGGCAAAAATTACGGTAACAACACAAATTGGTTATAAAAAAGTGATAAGACCGAAAGGTGACGAAGCAGTCAAACAGAAAACAAGTTACAGCTTGAAGGTAGCCGCTTTCTGTGTTGATAAATGAACGAAAACTTCCTAGAAGGTCGTCGACCCTGTTGCGTAGGTAGGTGTTACCGAGTAGGCCCTAGGCTTTCACTAGCGACTGCTCAACTTGTCAATGTTCCTTTTATGCTTGTAGCAATGCTTTACCTTCAGCACGCGTAATACAAAGCATTTCAGAGGACCAGAGTTGGGAAAGCTACGTTCCTGATTCTCCAATACGATGAAATCCACGATATTCTGTTGGCATCATTTTTTGGGCAGTTCGGGAGGGCGCCCAATCTAGCTTCCATTCCCTGTGTTGGAGTTCTTTTTTGTTTGAAGCTTCAACCGAGACGAAGAGAGTCGAGCTGATCCCCGCATCGTTTAGAACTCAAACGTTTTTATGCTTGTAATCCTTTTTGGTGAGACATGCCCAACAATTCGCTTCAAGAAATTGCGCTCGGTAGGAGTTACAGCGATAAAACGACAGATTACCACGTTGTGGACCGGCGCTGTTTGCGGTTTTCCCGCTCGCGTGGCCAAGCGATTTTTGTTTCGGCCTGTGGCACGCATCATCGTATGATGCACTTCGCCATAGATAGCAGTTTCTCTTCTGGAAAATCTAGAATCTTCTCCCTCAGGTCAAAATCTGTTAGGATGTATTCTCCTGTATGTGGAAGAACATATCCTGGCACATTGAAGCATCGCCAAAATGCCCAATCTCATTAATATGTATTGCAATTTCTTTTTATAATGATGAATACTGAACTGAAAATAAACCTGCGACAGACGAAAGTATAGGAATCCATGAAGTTATATGAAATTAAGTTGTATGATATCGGAATCTATTCTTTGACCTTCCAAATTCCTTCATGAAAACTTTGCATCTCTAACATCCAACAGTAGTTTAATATTAGAGCAACAGTTAATTTTCTGGTTAGTCAGGTCCCAAGAAGATATGTTTTTTGCTATGGTCGAAAGCATATGTGTGTGGTTTTTGACGTGTTGGTCCATAGAATGAAGAGAAAATTGAGTTTGAATCTGATGCATCACCATGTGATGCACTCGGTACGCAATGTGTTAAACGAGCTGGCTTCCCACGCTCCCTCGCACCTATCTTCGAGAGATTGCTCGTGCAGTCGCAGATGCAATCCTTTCAGGTTCAGGCCTATTGGTTCTGGTAGACTGCCCCTTGCTCATAGAGCCTCTGAATCGTCATTCTATGCAACACAATAACGCAGCTGCGTGGAGCAAGGTAGGGAATGTTTCTCGGGAGAGAAAAGGATCGCCCATTTCGGAGTTCTTATATCTCATATGACAAAATCAAAGATGGAACACTTATTCATCAAAATAAATACATAGACTATTTATCAAAACCTCCTGGTGTTTAATATTGAAAATTGACTGCGGCAACCTCTTGTTACCGTAATTTTTGCCCACCCTGTAATTGCCCGGGATGCGCGCACTGCTGCTTCTCTCACAAAAGAATAACAGCATTTGAGAAAGCCGATCGCATGCGATCATGCGATTATGCGATTAGGCGATTAGTCTACAGGAAAAAGGATACGTATCGATTGGGCGCTTATGAGAGTAGGCGAATAGGCGATTAGGCGGTCACTAAATGGACGGAGCAGGCAGTTCGATAACTATCCTTTTCATATCGCCTAGTCGCCCAATGACTTACGATCGCCAACTCTGAACACGCTCTACTCTAGAATCATATCTTGCATAGAAATGCAAGACTCTCGTGGTTCTACTTGTTCTTGCAGTGATATGATCTTTATCTCAGAATGTTTATCATTCTTGAAGGGGGAGACTAGATGGTCTCACTTGTGCTTCATCGTGTACTTGTTTGCTTGGTTTCTCAATCGGTCACAACCACAGAGATTTAGAAAGGTGAGTTTTCAGAATGATCAGTAACCTTCAACAGAGTGAGGCTTGCTTTCTTGGAGGAAGATAGAGCAATGACTTTACGGAGAAGAGCAATGACTTTACGGAGACTTTTCTCAGCAAGTGAAACCTGGACTCTCTTCTCATATGAGGTTTGGAATTGAAACTCAGCTACTGCGAATGTCTCGGGTTCGCTGTGTGTCCCCTCTTCCGAGCACATATGAGCTTACGGTTTCGTTCGCGATGCACGCCACGTCACCCTCGATGTCGTGGATGGCTTCCGAAAGGACGGTTTCCGCGGCATCGAAAATGGAAGTTGACGTCAAGCGGTGCAAATGTGAAGAAGTTGCAGAAGGAAATAGCCTAATTCCTGGGATCCGATTCCACTCGCTTATTTTGGACGAGATGTTCGGCAACTGCCGCCGTTAACATGAAACTCCTGCTATGCTGTTATGCACGCAAGCGGTAGATTGCAGAGGGGTCCCTACTATATATAATTCGCTAAGTATGTCTGTCTCTGTGTGTGTG
>KZ347392.1:38924-50636 GCA_002352805.1 Teladorsagia circumcincta | reverse complement strand
GCAAGTAAGGAAAGATTGGAGATGGAACTTTTGCACAACTCTAGATCGCCTCTTGATTCAAAAAAAAGCCAGAATTCCTGAATGTAGTATGCCCTAGCAAAACACGGCCCTAAAGGCGAACAAAAAGTAAGGGCTAGTAAAACAAAGATCTCAGCTATTGCGTAGAATATGAAGTAGTGGCCGCAGTCGCAACGCCATTGGCGCCAACCGCAAAATTTTCTCGGTACGGAATATTTCAACTTTCTTCTATGGTCCTGACACGAATGGTGGAGAGCACGAATGATTAGAGAACGGCGCCTGACTCGGCTCCAAGTCCCAAGAAGGAGGGTGTCCCCAAGAGGCCCACCCCGCGGCAAAGATCGAGTCGCAGCGCATGCTGTGCGATATGAGATGTAGTATGGTACACTCTATTTAACCTGACGCCTAAGCGCTACAGTATGCGCTGCGACTCGAACTTTGTCGCGTCTGCGTCTCTTTCTTCGCCGTGCGATGGGACTCTTGGGGGATACCTCAGGAAGGTAGGTGAGCGCCCGCGGATTAAGCCTTGTAGGAGGAAAGACTCCGAGAAGGGTGAGCCAACTACATTGTGGCAAAAGTTCGAATGCGTCAGATCACAGTGTTCATCAGCTGTTGAGCGCAGACGAGAGCGTGGAGTGAGGCAGCTCAAAGGACCGTGTTCAAGTAATCCGTCGACCGTGGGTTGCGGGATCACCCCACGTTGTTATAATAAGCCATTGTAAGATCCTGCCTTTGTTCAGATTGAACACCCGAGTGGGTCTTCCCGAACTACAGTGACGTATTCGGAAGTTCTCTTTAAGCAGGCAAATTCAATCATATTTTGAGAGCGCCTTCATTTCTGCGTGGAGAAGGATCACTGACAGATGTGGTAAAATTGGATTAGAGCAACGCCCAGATCAAATTTGTGGGGACACCGTCGCTGATTGTGAATTTTTGGATCCGAATCGACTAAGACTGAAAAAAAGCAAAGAAACCGTCGATGAATCGCCAGACGAGTTGTAAGAACTCACCTGCTCCACGGCCAACTAACCCGCGCGTATGTGAAGCAGCCGCCATGCCCTAATCCACGTTGCCTGTCATGGAGTGTGCGCGACATAACTCGTCCACATGCTAAGATTAGTCGCCAAGGCCGACCTTGTAAGATTTTGGCGCTATTGCCGCACACTTTCGAGCCGCGACAACGGCACATCTATGCTCTCTTGAGCTACTCTTGGGCTACTCTATCCTACCCACTAAATAGATCCTCCGACACTTCTGCTGGGGCTATTGCTTTTACCTCGGAGAGTTGAAGGGCTTGTTGGGATTGAGCGAGGTTCGAGCCCCGAGACTTGATCCCAGAGTAGCCCATTGTTAGCCCATTGTAGGGCGCCACCTAGTGGCACCTAGTACGGCAATGATAACGCGTATTCTGATTTCGTTTCTCGCCCCTAATCACAGATGTAGTGTGACAGCCTTTTCTGAAATTGCACGGCAAAGAAACTGATGCCTTCACTTAGCCACTGCGGTCGATGTCATTCCTATCACTCGCAACATATGTGGCATCTGCGCCCTCTTGCGCACGACGTGTTATCTCGCACCTTACCGCGGTCGACCTCACAAGAAAATTTCAGTGTTTGTTCAGTGCTTTCTTTTTTTTCACTGACTTTCCTCTTTGTATGTCTTGTCTAATTTTCGAATAGGATAAATTTGAATTTTATCGCGACCCATGCCTTTGATCACTTTGGCTTGATGTCGTCAGGGTTTCCTAGATCCTCAAGCTTTCTTCCATAAGCATACGACCACCACCATCTATTAGACCACCCAGTCTCGTCACTGTACGATCAAGAACTCCACACAATGGGAACCTGCTTTGCTTTAGCAGGAAAGAGTTTGAAAAAGTTCAGAATGAGGCTGATGAATCATTTGGGACGCGCCATGCACTTCACGTTCACTCAGAAAACCCCAGAAGCTCAGGAATATGATGGGTTTCATTCAATTATTAGCTGGGAAGGGCTAAAGTAGCTAATTTTTTATCCTCTCAGATAGCAATGGTACGAACTATCTTATTTAGGTAATAGGTAGTAAAGTGGGCTGGGGTGGGTTTGATCCATGTACCATTCTCCTTGTAGCGGCGCCTTGTGCCATTAGCCTTCTCCATCCGTGAACGGTTTATAAGCGAGAATTCAGTTACCGAGCGAGCACTAATTTGGGAAAGGTTGCCTTGATTTGTGGAGCTTTTGATGGCTAAGGAAATTAACACGTAAACTCGTCCAGACTGCCTCTACCAACCTCAAACTCGTCTCCAGACTGAACCATCGCATTCGCTTTTTTCAAAAATTTCACGGCTCTCCTACTAGGGTTCTCCTCGCTACGACCTCCACCACCTTCTTGAGAAGTCTTCCAATACGACCCTCCTCCCCGCATCCCCTCCCCCACCCCTTTACCTAACGACTGCTTCTATAGTACTCGTCATAGACGAGCCACTCCCTCGCAACTGCAACCCCTTCAACTTCTACGAAAACGACTTCTGTTCACACTTTCCCAAGAAGGTGACCCTGGTCAATCCCAAGTAGCACACCCCACGAAAACTGCATATGCTACCCCCCCCCCCCATTCGAATAGCTGTAACGGATGGTTTTCTTCACTGATATCTAGAACTTTGGTTCTCGACAAGCGGCCAGACTATAACATCCACTGTTTCCAGTGGATATCCATAAAAGAAGACTATGTTCATCAGTTCCACCCTCGCGGTTATGTCAAAAGCGTTCCAACGGTGGTGGACAGCTGACACCAGTGACGTCAGCATCGTGATGACCTCGTCGAGCCTTCTTCACGTGTTTCTTTTTACGGTATTCGTCGTTAGAAACTCGCTTCGTAGTCGCCGCCGCCACCGCCGTTGAAGCGTCCGCCCACCCGAATGACAAGGGCTGTAGGAGGCGTGGTTCGGGCGCAAGTTTGACGCTCAGCGTTCGTGTTCGTGGTGTCGAACTTCGATGTTGAACGACGACATTACCGCCATCTGACAACCACGACGACAATGCGCCTTCTATGGTGCATTTTTGGGGTACTGTACACGGTTTGGTGTGCACTTGATCAGGGTGTAAATCTGAAATTATTGCAATGTTTCGACTATAAACGCAATTACTGGCTTGTCGGCTACGCGTTTCACACTTCTTCCGTTCAGGTAGGTTTCCATCTGTCATAACTCTTTCATCTTCTTTCTCTATCTCTCCGCATCTCTCCATCTTGTCATTCTCATCCCCAGATGACCATTCACCATTTTCTCTCCATTCCTTTGGTCACGATAAGTTCCGCAGATTGCGAGTTTTTGCCTAAGATGGCTTGCCTGTCGACGTCGTGACGTCAGAGGCGCTTCACTACGGATGACTGTTCTCTGATAGAAGATCTAGGTCTTATTTTACGCCCCCTTTTAACTAGGCTTCCTTAGTTCGAGAAAGGAACGTGCTGTGAGCTTACGTGGAACCCATGCAGGCATAGGCCCATAAGATAAATTGGCCAGTTTTTGCTCGAAGCTCCAAAGCTAGGTAGGGAAGGCTGAGCTTAAATTCCGCGCCCACCGCTCCTGACGCTTCGGCCGATTCCCAGTCCTTTCTGCTCTACAAAAGTAGCTTTAGCACTCGTCTAGCGTCGTCTGGCTTACTCTGCAGGACCTTATCCGAATTTCACCGCTCCCAATCTACCGTACCCCTCAACGCTACCTTGGCATTTACCTTACCATTTATAATGGTTGAATAGGTCACAGGATTAGCGCCACTTGTTTGGAATCAGTTCTTGCTTTGAATTGATAGCCGATCACAGGTTTGTGAAGGTCCAAGGGAATAAATACGTGAATTCGTTCAAATTCTCAGTCTAAATTGCCTCAGTCTACATTTTTTTTTGGGAGGGGGTTCAAGGGAATGAACTTGCGAACTTGAGGTTGAGGTTAGTGAAACTCGTTTAGAAAGTTTACCAGAAGAGCTTTAACCTTGCTTCACTCAGCTTGAGTATGCCATCAATCAGAAAACACAGTAACAAACTCCTCTCTAGAATGCGCCACGCATTCGTTTTTTACGGCTAAGTGTGATATTCTGAAGAAAGGATCGGAGGGTAGAATCCCGAGGACTGGCCAAGGGGACAAGTCGGCGATCTACCCTTCCGAATAGTTTGGTACCTAACCTGGTCCCAGACTGATGGAAGGCTTGGCAGATCGAGCAGGATTTCAATGAGGGATCCAATCTATAAAATTGTGATTTTGTTAACGAGGTCTCCCGAAACTCCGTCACTGGTACTGACTCACGGTATAGCTAGGGTTAGGGTTAGGGTAAGGTACAGCAGATAAGGGATTCCCTTACCCAGAGGTGGGTATATGGAAAAATACCAGGACAAATGATCTTAGCAGAGGTAACGTCGAAGAATCAAGGGAGAGAAGGTTTAGTAGACAGGGTGAAGCCTTTGAATCTCCTATTGAGAACCTAGGCCATTTCCTGACTACACTCCTAAGAAATCCATGCAACCTTCAATTATTCGGCAATGATGGCCTTCACGGGGCTCTTATTGCGGCCTCTCATTTGTGAAAAGTTGTAAACCTGAGGATTCGAAACTTCTCGAATTCTCCAAGTCTGACATCTGCGCCTTTGAATCTTTCCCAAACGCCAAGTTGGAACCTCCAGTGAGCGAAATATCAGGGTCTTTTGTCTCCGCTGTGAATTTCAAACATTAAATTGAAATATTGCAACCAGAGACCATCAGGAGTGCTGTTCTCTTGCGGTAACACATTCCTATCAGTGATTTTCTGATGACCATCTTGTAAAACATGGGGCAGAACTTAAGTGCACCACACCTCACATCGCCAAGATGTCCCACAAATCAACCAAGTGAGACCAGAGAATTCCTTGCAATGCGAAATGACGCCGAGAAAAACAAGGTTCTCGGAAAAAACCCTATCCACCGCCGCTTTGTGAACGTGTATGACAAATTAATGCCAATCCAGAATTCCTTTTAACAACGCGCGGCAAAATAAAACTGGTTACAATAACCACCGTTGACCTCTAGCAAGATCGCGAACTGTACGGGAATGCGCGGTAAAAGAAATGCTAGATTAATGGTTGTCTTACGCAGACAACAGCTGTGCGAAGCTTTTTTTCAGAGGCACCGGTGGTTGAGTTATCCGTTTTGGACAAAGGCACGTTAGCGCTTTTGTTCTAAGGGGGGGGGGGTGAGCGGGGGCATCCAAAAGAGGGCAATGAAAACAGTTGGTAGGTGACACTAGAAGTTAGCCTAGGAGAGGAGAGAAGAGTCGGGAGGAACAAAGGTTGCCCACGTCTTCTTTCAGAATCCGTTATCTTCCCTAAGGCTTAGTGCCAGCTTCTGTAAGTGCCTCACTCACTTCAGCGCTACCCCTAACGACATGAGCGCCGGCTAGCCTTACAAGTTGGAAAGTTTAACCCCGTTCGAGGCCGAACAAACTGTCATCTCTACAAGCTCACGTAGCTGCTATTGAACTGTAACTGAACGGACTTCCATTTCGGTACGAAGTTTGAGAAACTTTTCCACAATCGCCCCTGAAAAGGGAGAGGCCATTCAGTCATGTACGAAACCACGCCCAAGGTGGGCGGAGTTTGCGCACTGATTTGGTTTAAGTTCTTCGACGTTCCTTTTTTTCAGACCTACCTACGCCTTTTGAAATAATATCGAGTGGGAATATTAGTTCACCAATTCAAGTATATTTCGAAGGAACAAGGTGAACTGAAACGAACAACTCACTGCTGAGGTAGCGGTTCCAATAATCCCAGAAATAGGTGTAGCTCAAGGTTCGAGTCTCGAATCTCACTTACCTGTCAGTATCTGGATACCCATACCTTCTAAAACACTGGGATCAAAAATGGGGGTTGGTCTCTAGGCAGTGCCTTCCTTACATAAATCATCTCCACTGGAGCCTAAAGGCAGTGAACACGATGGCTGAAGGGTGGAGCGGTTTGATGACTTCCTTATAGGTCATGGAGACAAGCGCAATTAGCCCGCCAAGAGGCGTGGTTGAGACCGCCTTTTGATGCCCTTCCACCAATCACGCCCAATGACAGCAAAATCGCTCCTCACTTTAGCCACCAAGTTCACTGCCTTTAAGTTCAGCATGATTTAAGCTCTATAGAAGGTCGTTTGGTAGATCAAACACTGAATTTTCTATTCCTAAATCAGGTCGCCATACAGGCTTCAGTTTGCAAACCGAATCTCAGAATATGGAAGCGCTCGGGAGTAAGTCATGCATTGTGGTTCCATTTAGAACTGTGGAAGCGTTCCTTGAGTATTTGGCCTGAACAACCCTTTGAGAATCAGGAACAGCAATCTAAGAATCAGCCAGAGCCTTGTCTGTTTTATCCTGACAGACAAACACGATGAATCTTACCGCTTCTCACGGGCGATGTACCCGGTGAGTCTGGGTCGAGATCGATCCAGGGACCATTCTAGTAATGGTGGCATTTCTGATCAGGATCCTCCCCGCTCTCGCCACAGCTACGCTCGAGGGCTTGCAACCTTTCCAGCGGCAAACGCTTTGGCTGCAGTCAAACAACCTCCTCAGTTCCTCCTCAGTTTGTTTGAATCCGTGGATGGAATGTCAAATTGATCTTCACGTTTACAGAAAATCAACGCCAGGAGACATACTCTAGGATCAAGCCTAGGAGAGGGCAGGACTCTGGGTGGAGTGGGAATTGTTCACCCACCTTGGAGGCTTTCCACCCCGCCTAAGGCCTAGTTTTGTTTCAAATCAAAAGGAGGTATTTTATACGGGTCCAAATGCATTGACACCCCAATGGCCCGTATCTTGCGACAGCGATGAAAAATTCAGGGCATGGCGTATTCCGTAGGAGAATTGTATTAATTGGATCTCAAGTCTCCTGCAAGAGTTTGCAAAAAAAAAATGTAAGAATGTGTGGAATGAGAAGCGCTGTCCTTGAGATATTCGCAATGACGTTTACGAGGCTTTGAGTGGGTGACTCGATTCGGCCGGTCATCGTCGGTCCACGCCGAGCGTTGGAATGTCGGGCTCCGCCTTCAGTGCATTCCTCGTCTAATTACGGTCATCGTTCTCAGCTTCGGCACGCGAGCTGCACTTAACGAGTACTCGTAGCCGCATTACGAGCGGATCGCTCCGTGTTAAACACGATCCGCCGCATGCCGGGAATTAAATTGTTCACTGGAACATATCGATGTTTAAGAGTTCTTCGCTCAACTTATGGGGTTCTGTGAAAAAAAGTGTCCCTTGTACAGAAGCAGTGAAACTCGTTTGGAACGGTGGTGTTTGGGAGAACAAATGAGATGAATGTAGCCATCCATCCAGTGACGTAGAACATTCCTTCGGTTTTTTCTTTCATCTGAGTGGAAAGATGCCCCCATTTGCTGTAATGTCGCGAGTTTTTTTGAGGGTTTCCTTCTTGGACTATTCAAGTCAGTTTTCTTTAGACTCTAACGGGAATTGGAGGCCGAGTTTACCATGAAAATGCAGAACATTAGAAATCAAGGTAGTGATGGTCAGTGATGGACGCATGAAGAGAAAACGAAGAAAAAACGGGCTGCTACCCGGCAAAAGAACCCCCTCGGCCCATTAATTTCTGTATTGGAGTGAGTCTCACGGTGATGACGTCATCTGTTCTGCATCTCTGCCGCAGAGTCTCACAGCGGAGTGTCGGCCAGTGGGTGGGCGGGCAGCGCCGCGAGCGGCGCGGGTAAGGCCTCGATAGGCCGTTGGGCATACCCTTCCTTGCAAAATACGCATCGTTTCGCACCTAGAGGCCCCACCTAGGCGCACTTCGACTAGGTTTACTTCCCCTTCCTGGGCCTCATCGTGGAATCCTCTTTTAGGCGTGAATCGATCCCCTATCATAATGCGCCACGCCTTCCAGTTCCATCCAAAATCCGCGATTCTGCCTACTAGAATTGCGAGGGCCAGCCGATGCGAGAGCTGCTGTTTTGTCTCCCAGACAAGCCTGGACTATTCAATCGACCTCGGTATGATGAAAGACTTGATTGGCTTTCCCAAGATTCGTTTCCTCATGAAATTGAAACAACGACAGCAAATTACACCGAACGTCGTTGATCCAGGGTATTCCGTCAATCTTTGGGTGAGTCGATAGTTGCTCCCTCCCCAAAGCGTAGTGGGAGAGCCCCCAAATGCATTGCGATGTGGTCCCACTTTCACAATCTTGGTCCAGATAGCTCCGAAAGAAGAGGCACGAGTCAGAGAGAAAAAGGTTTGTAGAGTACGGTAGCTGGAAAAAGGTAGCCCGTCGCATCAGCCTATGTCCTTTGCATGCTGTAAATTCCTCCCTAGCACTTCTTTTTATGATGTCCCCTATGTCTCTTTCTCTGTCATCCACTCCTCTATCCCACCATACCCATTTTTTTCTTTTTCTGCCACCTAAATGCCCATGTGGTTTCAGTTCAAAGACGAATGTCTTCGTCTCTGCCTAGCGGCCTTGATCCGTGGCAAACGCTGTCTGTCTGCGATGCATATCCCAGGTGATGATCAGTGTGTGATCTCGGACCAGGACCAGCTAACTCGTCCGGATCTTTTCATCGAGAACGATGCTCATCACACCTTTACCGTCAACTACTTCCGTAACACATGTATTGATCCGCCAATAGAAGGTGCAGAATTCACCATTATGAAATTGTAGCACATTTTATAACTATAGCCACTCCTAATACTCTAGTAACACCTAATAACCTCTTGGCATGCTGCCAAAATTGCGTGATTCGTCAGAATTTTGGCACCACATTGGACATTCTGACGCGCATGCGCGTCAGCACCATTGTACGTGTTTTTTGCGCACATGACTGACTTTTTTCAAGATGTCTTTTTTCTATTTTATAGACTAAACTTCCTGAAAACTATAAACGGCATGGTCCGTTCGGGGGTAGAATACGCTCGAGTTGAGGAACGGTTTTCTTAACCTTTGAAAGTTGAGGGGTACCTTACGATTAGTCGACGACGCATCATATGACATGTCTGGGCCCTCTCAACAAGATGGTGTAATCATGCGCATCCAGCTTTACATGTATATCATTTGAATCGCAGTACATTTTCTTTCTCACATTCCCGAACTGGGTCTGTTCCTCCTTCAGCACTGATACCACCATTTCGCTGAGAGGGTTCAGACAAGCAGGGGGTAGGGTTCAGACAAGCAGGGGGTATCTTCGCTGAAGGCTCCTCCCCCCTGCTACCATTATACACTTGTTTTGCTACTTTCCAGCTTTCAGTTCCAAATGTGCACCTCGTGGGACGAGCTGCCGCGCAAGCGCGTCAGCCAAATCGCGCCCGCCAAATCGGTAATGTCCCATGCGGCGGAAAAGGCCAAACCTGCGATGTCATCAACGTGTTAAGAAAGGGGTCGCTCTTGTGGTGTGGTGGGTGAGCCGCGGAGACCCACGCAATCCACAGAAAGCTGCCTTTTTCAGTTTTTGATTTTATTTCATTCATTCACTTTCATAATTTCATGGATGCTTACATTCCTTTCATATTTTCTTTATTTTTTCTTTATTCTATTACCTTTCTTAATATAACTTTTTATTTTTATTCATTTTTCATTCGTGATACACTGAGGAGTGTATGTTGCCTACTTCATCACGGATACTGCTTATACGTGAGCGATCGCGGTACAAATGAATAGCCAATATGCAGTTATTTTCGCGGACGCCTGGCGACCGCGCGAAGCCAGTCCCGGTAATCGCAGATTTGTTCCTGTGCGGGTATAGGCTTTATGAATAAGTAGAGCCTTATGACCCAACTTTGAAGAAGGAATATTATAAAAAAAGAGAGATTCGGAAGTTTTGGTTTGATTCTTCTCCGTCGTAATTGGAGTGCTACTCAGGACTTGAATACAACAATAAATATGCAAAACAGGACGCTAAATGTCGATCCCACCGATAGAATCCGAATTGAAGAACTTGAAATGGCTTTAGCCGGTAAAAGACACGACAGTCAATGGATTGGTAACTCTAACGCAAGATCAAAAAACATCCGCAATTGCAAGATTAGCTCTGGAGCGCTGCGCTTCCAACTGCAGCTTTTTATCACATCAACGCAAGAAAATAACTAAAAATGTCAAATTTCTTGAATTTAACAAAAATAAAGATGTGTTCAACAAAGAAAATCGATAATTTAGAAAGTGAAGAAAATGTGACATCTCGTTATCTGACATCATTATTGATTAGGTTTGAAATTTAACGGCACACCCTGCTATAAAATTTTCATGGAAGAAGGCAGAGCTGAAAGGTGGACCAACAATCGAGAAGAAAATGAAAAACACTAGCAAGGTTGCTCAAAATTAGAGTTTGCTTGTCTTGCGCGAGAAGGGTAAGAGGCAGACAGCGCGATAAGAGATGCAGAACCAGACGAGAGGGAAAAGAATCGGATGAGAGAGCATGGATATGAATGAGAGTAGATTTGGCCTTACCACTTATGTGCCTGGGCCTGGCTCCCAGCTCCTGGGCAGAGCCCCGCGAGCATCCTTAGGACTTATCGTATCTTCAATCTTGTGGTAACTTCAATAAAGCCTACGTTGCCTGCAAACTGCTCTATATTCCTCGAGCTGGTGTTTAGGGGTGCTAGTTTAGGTCAGCTAAACATCGAAGGAGGCCGGTCGCGTGTTGAGAAGGCAGAGACGCAGACGGGCTAGCGGACGAGTCGCAGCGCCTGCTGTGCGATATAGGACGTACAATGAATGGTACTTCGATTGAATGCAACCCGAAATCATTACAGTACGCATTGTGGCTCGTCCGCTGACCCGTTTACGTCTCTGCCTTCTCGCCACGCGGCAGGCCTCCTGTCGGGTACCCGGTCTTTAGCTCCACTGACTTAATCGTGGGGTGTGCCTTTAATGAAGCCACATCTAAAAAGAGACTTCTGTGAAAGACGACTCTTCTCGTGGTTTCTTGCTTACGTCATAGGACGTGTCTTTCAAGAAGAGATTAGTAAAAAAAATGAAAAATTTTTTACGAGCAGTTTGAAACGATGATATCGACGTTTTACAGAAGGTGGCCGTTTGGAAGCACGTTTGACTGGATTCCGAGGTGGTGAAGGTATTCTAGAACTGGCACAGCGTAAAGGACAAAATCCCAAACTGTTAGCGATTATGACCGGATTGCAGGAAAACAGGGTATGTTACCGTTGAAAGGATAAACAATGAAAACCCCGTTTAAAATGCGCTACGCATTCTACTTCCATTCGGTGTCGAAGTAGCATCTTGGAAGGGATTAGGCCTATACATCACTTGCGGGGGCAAGCTGATGACAGATCGGTGTTTTTATTCTCCCCGTCTGGATCAAGTACCCAACCCTTGGCGTCCCGAGAGGAACAACTCAATTTTGATCCCTTGACTGTGCGTGTGGTAAGCAGCGCCGCTTGCCAATACATCACTTCCACCCGTTACAGTTTGAGCAGGGGTATTAGCGGAGCTGCGTCCGAGTTCGGGATTAGAACGAATCTACCTTACAAATATCCTTTAAAAAGTGAAGGAATGTGGAATAACGGGCGAAAGGAGTGGGGGGGGGGGGCAAGGGTTCGATGGTCCTCGGAAATCTGCAAGGAAATCTCCTCGCTCAAAAAGTCCCATTCCTAGTCCAAACGCAGCACAAACTCTCATAGCATGCGCAAACTTTGCAAAAATAATTACAAACAGAACCATTCTTGGCCATACACTTATTCAGACAGCCACCGTG
>KZ347390.1:42664-52857 GCA_002352805.1 Teladorsagia circumcincta | reverse complement strand
AATAGTTGCTTATAAATAGACCAGAAATTTCCATTTTAA
Source organism: Teladorsagia circumcincta (assembly GCA_002352805.1). Taxonomy (NCBI): domain Eukaryota; kingdom Metazoa; phylum Nematoda; class Chromadorea; order Rhabditida; family Trichostrongylidae; genus Teladorsagia; species Teladorsagia circumcincta. Next base: position 52,818 of record KZ347390.1, on the reverse strand, counting down.
TTTTACTGAGCTGTACTCTCTGTTTCACTAAATCAGAAGTGCAGACGACGACCTCTACAAAATGTAAAATTCTCCCTCAACGGAATGAGTAGCCTGCTGCAGTTGCACTCTATCAGTTGTCATTAATTGCAACTCTGATTTACCTACTATCCCCTATCACTACGAATCACTAATTAACAGATTACTTAGAGGCCGTCGTAAGTTGTGGTGTGTGGTGTGCACTCGACGCGTTTCCGGCTTTGTGAAAAAGGAACTAACATAATGAGCAATTTATGGTGTCCTATCGTGTTGCATGTAGTGTGTTGTGTCACAGTCCGTACGCTTTGTTGTAGAATACCACTACATCAGGCAGGAATACCGAGCGAACGATTTACGGTGTTGTGCTACAATGAGCACGAAAGTCCATGAGGTATCCATGAAGTTGATTTGAGGAAGTATGAAAGAAATTGATTCCATCTTAGGTGAACGGCCACAGATTTACGACAGTGTTACTACGACAGCCGAGATCCTGCGCACATTGTAAGAAAATCATGTTTGGCATGGGCAAGCAAGGATATGAGTGCCAAGGTTGAATTTTTTGTCATTTCCACGAGCAGCTTCTCAACAAAATTTCCTCTATCAATTAAGATCAAAGTGTTCCTGAGCTTCATTTCAAGACAATCCCTTTGAGACCAAATCAGATGAAACTCGTTCAAACGGCTTTATGAGACGACATTTCGGAAGTACTTCGTGAACGGTTTTTTTCAAAAGGCACTTTCCGGCCATCCTGACAATAGTGGCAGTAGCTGCGGCCGCACAGATCTTCGTACAATCGAGACGATGTGAGCAGACGGCGTAGCGTGGGTGTTGGTCGAAATATTAGGCGGATCGGCATTCCAGACCTCTTGATGACACGTGAAGCTCCCGGGATCAATCCGCTCTGCAACCTAATTATTCTTAAGTTGGTTAGTTGTTGAGAACGTTCTCGTTTTCCAATGTATTATTATTGTTTCATCTGAATCGATCGTTGATGTATGTTTGTAGAATGTTTGTAGTTGTAGACCTGAGGAAGGGCTTAAGGCTCGAAATGTCGCCTTATAGAGCCGTTTGAACGAGTTTCATCTGAATTAATTGCAAAAAAATCTTCTTCATCAAGCCATCCTCGGTAACCAATTGTCCTTGCGCGCGGTATGCCATGCTGGCAAGGAGAGTTTGTAGATCTGCCAATTAGAGGTTGCCCAATGTTTTGGGAGAAAGCAGTTGCTGCTGGACCGTTCTAGTAGTCCAAACGGCTTGTGACTGAACTAAGACACTGAATTTCCGAATCACGAGTTTTCAGACTGCTCTATGGTTGTGCATAAACACTGTCACCAACAAGTGATATGGAAGTGCTCAAGCAGTAAAGGTGTCAGTGCGCCCGAAATGGAACATGGAGGAGTGGTTGAGGTTTGTGTTCGCTGGTTCAAAATGTTGCGGTACAACTGGCTCCACATGCGCCTTGGAGATCGGGGTGGCCTGGTGATACAGCGACATCTGCCTTGGCATGAGGTTTCATCGAGCGCGCTCGCTCTCGATGCTCTGGCGAAGGGGTGAACCACACATAAGGCCTCAGCCGCCTTTATGGTTTCCAACAGCCGACTCAAGGGTGCGGCCCGGGATGGGACCACTGGACTGGTCCGTTCGATGGGTTGGATGAAGCTATCCGCAGAGGCTAACGATGCGCCGTTAAAGGAATCTTCCGCGAAAGAGGCTTCGCCCCCACTACCACAAAAATACGATACCTTAAACCCCTAACCTCAAGAGCATAGCAAAAGGAGCGGAACATGAGCTTTAGTTTCGGTAATACTAATCCTCCACACAAGACAGAATGATCACCCTTTCCGTGGAAGATTCCTTCAAGGTATCGTTTTGTGGTAATGGGGGCGGAGCCTTTTCTTTCGGAATTACAAGGAAGTTAGGTTCATGCCAATGCTCCCGAGTGGTGGCTTTGAGTTGTAGCCACTGCTCGCCACGGTCAAGCAAGAATTCAAGCTATACAAACGAGGGGTCGCATTTGCGATTACGGTGTGGGGTTCGCATTTGGGGCAAATGGGTAAAAGGGATAAGGACAATTTGATCGGGAACGTATTAATTGCGTGGGTTCCTGATGATTTTGGCGAAACGTTGCGAATGACGTGAAGTTGAGGAAATGGGAAGCTTTGCAGAATTGCTGCTTCATTGACGTATTCTCCTCGTTCCCCACCCTCGTTAGATATGTAGCTGTTTGCAGGAAGAAAGTGGGTGGGGATGGAACCTGTCGACTGCTCTCTGAACCAAAACTGTACGTAAGAAGAGTCATAATAATGAAGGTGGTGGTCGTGATAGCTAGGAGGAGGGCAATCCTGGGGAGCCTCCCGAGGCTGGTGGTGGAGGTGGGGGGGGGGCGCAAAATTTTGAAAAAGTGCTGCTGCGATGGTTGACCATGTAGGTCGCCAGGCTGCAGAAATGGATCTTTGCGCTCTAGCACCTAGTTCTCCTTCGCGTGTTCTCGCTTATGTGCACCCTGTCTCTCCATAGCACCTCAGCCGACCTTACAGAAAGAGTAAACCCATAATTTCATTTTGAAGCGTGCATAAGAAATACTTCAGGATTAGATCTTCGGGCTACGAATAAAGTTGCCTGAGGCCGTATGGAAAAAGCCTGAATACCCGAAAAGTTTGGGTATTCGCCGGGAGTATGTCCCCGATGACCTTATGCAACAGTCCCCGGAGGTGGTCGGAGACAAATACCCGAAGACCTTTGGGGCTTGTTGTATACGGCCCGTAGTCTGCATCCTTAGAGATTGAGGACCACTTTTCTTCGAAACGCGTGGAGATGGCGTTAGGGTCTACTAGACGTAAAACATGGACACCTCATGCAACCACTCCCACGATGTCTGTCGCCCTACTCCTCTCCCATACTCTCTCGTCTACGTCAATCGCTCTGTGCCCTCAGCGCACAGTATCTCTTGGATCGACTTCTCTCCTACTGCTCACAAAAAAGGGACCAACTCAATGCATTCTCAACTTACGTATCAGGTTGCCTACGCAATGTGCTAAATCTTATGCGCGATGGCTTCTGTGGCCGGCGACAAAAATTATTTAACCTTGGTCCGGCCCAAAATATGAAAACTCTGTTTTCCGCTAATCATCCGGACACTTCGCATAACGAAGCATCAACCCCTGCTCGACGTATTATAAATAGCCTTCTTGTATGCTCTTGCTTTCGAACAAACCTTCCGTCGTGTAGTGATAGAATCCACTTTCTTACTTCGTGCTAACATCTTCACTGAGGACTATTTTTTGTTTAGTTTCAATTTCAGCCTGGCACGGTCCGATTCAATATTGACATGCCACATCGTTTCTCACCTCATTTCTATAAACTCCCGACGTTCTGCGACCACTGCGGCACAATGCTACATGGCTTAACCCATCAGGGTCTACAGTGCTCTGGTTGCAAATTGAACGTGCACAAACGGTAAGGCCATTAATCTAAGTCGCATGACAGCAAAATTTTAGCGATTTCATCGTTGCAGGCAAATGAAGTGTGAACACAAAGGAGAACAAAGTTGTAAGTTAAGTGAGTAAAAATATCTGGTATTGGTCAGAAGCCGCATTTACCCGCGGCCGTCCCTACTTCCATTTTGAATTACAACTGTAGATTTCATGTGCGGTTTGACCAACACAATGATCTGTGAAGACCAGATAAAGTCCGTAGAAGTCAGCGTTTTCATTTTTCCAGACAAGTCTGGTATCGAAACTCGACCGCGGATGAAAAGTCATTGAGCTGCTCGTTGCTTAGTTACTTTGTATGGGATTCGATGCAAAATGCAATCCCTGTGACGCGCAGCCGATATGCAGGCCAATTCTTGCAAATCATAGTGCAGTTCAAAAGAACGAACTGATATACTGGTACTTGAACTGGTATAGTTGAAAACTTTCCCATAGAGACACAATCATGTCGAGTGAAGCTTCGGAGGAGAGATGACGAGCATAGCAATCTTGATCCATAGCTTTCTGGGATGCGCTACGCATACAACTTAAAATCGAGTCTAGTGACCAATGAAAGCGTCAACCCGCCTTGCAAATTCCGAAGGCAGTTCTATGCACGGAGCTATGTACTGTTCTGTCCTCGCCTGGCAGCGAGCAACTCACGCTGGTTGGAGAAACAGCTTAGCTATACTATACGGGATCCATTACGCCGACCATGCGTGTGGTGGCGCAGCTTTTTTCCGACTCTCTCCGACTTTGTGCAATGTTATATTTATAATGAAAAATAAGTTCAATCGGTGGCTGAAAACATTCAAGAACAACTTTAAAGAACAACTCACAGTGATGAAAGTGAAGACCAAAAAATACTCGGAAATGTTTAGGTGCCAAGAGAATGTCGCCAACAACTGTGGAATTAACGCCAAACAAATGGCGGCCGTGTTGTCTCAACTCAGACTAGCTGGGGACAGGAGTGGTGCAGGCGGTGACAAAAATGTAAGTGTTTCACTAGAAGAATTCCTTTTGTGTCACGGAAATGATCAGTCGAGAAATTGAATTCAGTGCAGTTATAGTTCTATCTCGGAGGTGTGCAACGCATTTGACATTTATGGAAAGAAGTGATGACTCGAAAATCCTTCCCGGAAAACTCTTGCGATCTTTCCTAACGAGAATGTGTCAGTTGTGGTCACTAGAGACAACACACAAAGTTTCATGCAAAAAGGTTCTGTTTCCATAGAGAAACACACTTACGAAAACACACTCCATAGACAATTGAAAGTAATTCAGGCGGAGCCAAAGGGGGGGGGGAGGGGCATGGAAAGAAGTGCGCCTCGAGGCGGCTTTCAGGAGACGCAATGAAAAATCTGAATAAAGCGTATGATTTTGAAGAATGGAGACAAAACAATCGATAGATGTGATGCAGTAGAAGTGTGAGATATTAGTATAGTAAGGTTGAAGGTCAAAAAGAACTTCTGGTGACGGCGTTCAGCGAACCAAGTGGAAACGTTCCCGTAGCCATCACTTGTGACATATGTCTGGCGGAAATTTGAACGCGTAGCAATTCTTCCGGTTTTTCGTATGGTTCACCAGAACAAATGCTATTTTTTTGTTCCTCCCATTCTTATTGTAGACAATGGGTCTCAAGCAAGTTATTCACGGTTGAGATAGAATCGGGATTTTTTGGAAAGGATTCCTTCTGGATCAACAGGGTGCGACACAAGCATGCATGGTAAGAGTATCAGGTCTGCCAAAATATTCTGTCGTTTTGTGGCACTTCACTTTTGGATGTTTTATTTTATCGTAATTTCGATAACAGCTATCGCCCTCGATACGCTTTGAAAATTCTTTTTCATTCTAATTAACCAATAGGTCGTCTTTGCTCTATAATATTTTTGGTCAAAATGTGGTGAGGGGGGGGGAGGGGACGGGGAACGCATAATATCTAATCAACGTGACAATACGTATCTAACCAAAGTGGAGTTGCGAAAAGCGCTCATACCTAATTAACTTCCAGAGCACATGCTATGAGTTCGATCAACTAGTGATACGCTCGGGGCGCAGGGGTAAATCCTGGATCTTGCGCGTCTAGACCTACCAGGCCTTCCATGCCTCCGGGTTCGGTCAAATGGTACCTGATTTGTCCGGAAAGATGAAAACACAGACTTGTACTTTGGCGAGCTCCCCCCCCCCCCCCCAAATCATTGTTTAGGCCACATCGCATTCAAATTGCCACCACGGTTGTACAAACGGGGATAGAATACGTGCCGCATCCCGAAAAGGGGTCAGTTTACGATGATTGCTTCATTCTTTATCCTTCACCGATAGATAGAGCGAAAACGACTCTGAGCCGGAACCATTTCAATTTAGAACACCTCAAGCCTACCGTGATCGTCAATGTTTCCTGCCTCGCTACAGGTTAGCAAGTCTGACGTAGCGATCGGGCACCATATCAGTGAAAGATATGATGATTATGTTTGATCGAAAGCGAGTGCCTTCCCGCAACTCCACCTAGGTTAGATAAAAACACGTAGTTTCGGAACGGTTTCCATCAAAATCGTAATAATGGCTTTCAGTTTGGTAAGCCAACTGTAAAGATATCGCTGCTTTGAACCGAAGGGAACCTCATTGAGGTTATCCTTTTTCAATTCTGGTTTTAATCAGTTGGATCATCTGTCCGTCTTGCACATATCACGGTAATTTTGTATTGCTTGGATTCTCCTAAAGGTAAAATTCAATGATTTTCAAGTTCCCTCATCTCAGAAGTTCAGCATTTTCATTCAAGTTGTTGTATTTCCATTATTGTTGCCGTACTGATTCTTGCTCCCTACTCAATGTTTTTATTGACGAAATATAGCTTAATTATGTTCTTTGAATACATTTCTATCCTCTGAAAATTCTAACATACACTATATTTTGAGGTTCGCTGCACACGCCTTTATGCTCATTATCTGTTTCAGTCAACACACTATATTTTGAGGTTCGCTGCACACGCCTTTATGCTCATTATCTGTTTCAGTCAACCATGAGGACCGACATTTGTCCAGGTAAAGCAGGATGCAGTGCCGTTCCTTCCACCTACGGTTAGGGCGTGTTCTTTGCTCTTGTTCAAAATCCTTGAGTCATGAATATTTCCATTTTTAGGAACATAATGGACAGACAAGCACATCCATTGAACTTCTTTATTTCCGAATGCGAATAATATACAAATACTCTGGAGCAAGGTGAAAATCGGTCGAGGAAACGGCAACAGCTCATCGAGGATATTCTCCGGTTCTTCCACGCTCTCCCGCGCAGGCATTCATCTCGCCACCCGCGAGCCGTCTGTGCCCTCCTCGTGTACATTAACTCTCGACACAACTCTCGCACAGCAGAGAGCCATGGTCGAGGAATTCCTGGACCTTTATTCACCTTGCTCTGGAGTAGACTACCGTCGTCTACATCATTCAAGTTGCCTTTATATAGCAATGAGAGCTAGGTTTCATAATATGTAGCTCTAGTTGGTGAGTCGCAAATGAATGGTCGCATTCTTGAATAGGGTAAAATGTAAAGGGAGAAGAAGGATAGGGTGTTCTGAATGCAAAAACCAGTAGATCTCTGGGTAAGTGGCGGTCTACAAGAACTTCCTGCGCAGTTGGGGGCGCGGACGCTGCGCACTCGACACCGCTCGCCTTGCCTCCGTGATGTGACTGACCTACACCTCATACAGCTCCAGCATACAGACTATTATGCGACCACGTGTCTGCGGCTTGCTTACTATGGCACCTTGTTTTGACGTGAAAGGTGCCCACCGCTTCAAAAAACGAGGAAGTGTCGGGTGCGGACCATACACCATAACTGACGACGGCCGCGAAAAAGCGGCGTTGTCAGCTGCCACGTTTCCGCGGTCGTCGTCATATGTGGTATATGGTCTGCACCCGACACTTTCTCGTTTTTTGAAGAGGAGTATACATATCCGACATCACAGAGTCAGGCAGTTTTCCGTCTACATAGTTAAGGTTAGCTGAAACAACTAGCTTTTGAAGAAGAAACACCAAACGGATGTGAACAGACCAGGACCTAAAGAGACGATAAGGCAGCGAAGAGAACCGCACCGTCCATAACTTGAGTTTCACGGCGGAAATGGGGTTATGGCAGCAAATTGAGCCTTTTTAGTGGTTCTGACCTAAAAAGCATGATGAGAATAGCTAAATGCGCTCGCGAAAAAACCCACCATTCTCACAAAATCACTTCTTTATTCTATCGAGATTCTTTGCACGATAAAGGAGGAACGGGGAGGAGGGGGAAGACCGGCCTTCTTAAAGGATCCATAAATCATTAGCCTAAACGATTTCTCCAGAATTGGTGGGGTCAGAGAACGGTCATGTAATGGTTCTGATGGAGAGCGGATTACGGTAGACAGCGCTGTCCTACGGTACGGCAGAGTGAATTTTCCTCCTAGATGAGACTGCAGAAACTCGCAAGATTGTGAAACAAAAGAGAATCGCGCTCTCACGAACGTCCATTTACAAGCGCTGCAAAGGAAGAAGGTTACGCACTCGTCGTCTAGAAGAATGCCACTATTTGAAGCCAGCGCCTGGGGTTCATTGTTCCCTGCACCCACCCCCGTTGCGCTGCGGTCTCGGCAGTAGCAATATTTTCAGGGTTTTTATCATCTTTGCGTGCGTACCCTTTCGCTGATCAGTCGGTAAAGGTTAACGTGCATTGGGTCAGCACTAGTTTTTTTCTCCACAAACTTCAAGTAGAAATTCCGGTCAATCAATCTCGGGACATCCAAGTCCATTCATCCATTATTTTGCGCTGTCATGGTTGACCTGTGAATAAATAGATGAATAAATAACTCCTCGAAAGTAGGGTTGGTTTGTAGACGGAGAATCGTCTAACCCTGGGATGCTGAATTTATTAAATTTCCGTATAACAACTTGCTTAATTTATCGTTGTTTCCTATTTTTGTTGGAATTGTGCATAATATCAATATATCCGAAGCAACGTAATATTTCAAAACGCAGATTCATTCTTATCAATTCAGTTGTATAAATTATGTATATTGCTGTTTCAATGTCGATTATTCCGAGAATAGAAAATAAAAATAATTCCTCAATCTTTTACGTGAGGTCCATACCGACTTTCTTGCGGATGAAAGAGTTCAAAAGTAAAGGCTGGATATGGAATGACAGAGAAGTGAAATGAAAAAGCGACGGAAACATGGAAAACTGAGGCTTTCAAAGTTTGCGGTTGGATGGTGCTCCGATGAAGAGACAGTGGGCAGCGAGGAGAGGGAAGAAATAGCGTAAGGAATGGGGTGAGGCTCAAGCGCCCGATCACGTACATTGAGTCTTGCACCGTATGCAACACCACTTCGTAACGCAACCACCCGCAATCAAGTTGTGGGGTGACGGCACACCACAAGGAGGAGGTTGTGAAGTTGAGTGGAGAAGAAGAAAAGCAGAAGGAGTTGCCGATGAGGTCCTCAAAATGCATCACCATTCTCCCGCCAGGGTACCAGGAAAATGCGTGTCCAGACGAGGTTTCTGAATGTCATAGCTCCACTGCTCCACAAACCCCTGCGTATTCCAGGTAGCCGCTGCGTTGTAACCCACCTTGCGTGTTACGGGAACGAGCTCGAGGAATCTCGTCCAGCTGCTCACTTTGTTAGGCTTGAATGCCATTGTCACCTATTTGCGTTAACAGCCCACCTGTGATACTCGTGGGAAGGTCATGCCTTTTCAGATAAACTTATTCACTTTACCTGATCGCGGGTTGTTGCTTTAAAGTCAGTTCGAGTGACAACGCACTTTGGAACCTTGTCAGTCACCTTCGAGAAAAAACATGAGGAAGAATGACGGGTCTGCTAGCTCCATCTCACCTGTGAGAGGTGGCAGTCCACGTAAATTCACCGTGAAATGTGCCGTTGGAGACCGCTGCAATGAGGTAGGTGCGATTTGAAAGGAAAGGGGAAAAACAAGAGAGGTCCTGAGAAGTTCATGGAAAATCGTTTATCATAACCATCAAAATCAAAACATTCTTACACACAATGACAACAACGCAGGACACATACGCTCTACACACAGAGGAGATTCGTTTCGCTTTAACTGCGATTTTACGTACTTTCTTGTAACAAAACTGACAGTGCACCTATATAAGATGTTGAAAGCATATCAATTGTTACCAGTGATGAGGTTTCTGGCGAAGTAATAACGATGAAAAATTGTCAAAAGAAAGTGGTAAACGCGCACAGAAAGGGTGTGAACGTGTTAGAGGAACGGACTGTGCTAAGACGACGAAATACTTCTCGTCAATGAGCGAGTACAGGTGAGTATGTGTATAGGAGAGAACGCAGACACCTCACGGTTTGCGGCGTAGCGTAGCAGCAGCTTAAAGCAACACCCCCGCGAGGAGCCAACTTGAAGAATCATTCCTGGGGTGAGATAGGGTAGCCCACGTGTAGCACAGATGGGCCATTGTCGTGCCTCAAAAGTGCGCGACAACTGCACTAAGTTCTTACAAAGCTGGCCGCTGGCCGCGAGTTCTGGCCGCTGGACGAATCTCGTGGGTGCGTGTCCTTGCGTGACTGCGTAGTCCCTGCGCGACTGCCTGTGAACTGTACCGCGTTCGAAGGAATGCTGCCTGTATCTTGGTTGCTTTTACTCACCTAATCCTTTGAATTATTAT
>KZ347389.1:9900-40866 GCA_002352805.1 Teladorsagia circumcincta | reverse complement strand
CTTTTGAAGAAAATGGGAATTTAGGATCCACCCTGTTAAAACTGTTTCTTCCCACCCTTCTCTCACCTTGACTGGTTGAATTCTCTGTTTAGGGTTTGAGTACCTTGGGTGCTTGGCACTGGTATGCCCTGTACTGGAAAAGCTGCAGTAGATGTGAAGAGGCCTATTTTGAACTCATTTTTGCCTCAGACGTGGGATCTCCCAGGCCATCCAGGAACTCTTTGAAGGCAACAAACTGGTTATGAGCCTCTACTGAAGGATGAATGCTGCGTGTTCATCACTAGCTGCTCCTCCTTCCGCCTTGATCCCTCGGCAAGTGTGGGAAAGTTAGTGCTTGGCGCATTTTAAGCTAAGGTGGGACTAACAAAACAAGAGATCAAAAGAGAAATGGGAACTGGTGAAGTTAGGACATCATCTTGAGGATGGAGCCTAGGAACAGATGAAGAATTTTGGCGTAAAAAAAATTGCGCACTACCCACTTCCTTACTAGTACTAGGCTTATTCTCAAGTAAGGGGCGGGGATTAGAGGAGGAGAACTTCGAGTGTACGGGTTCTCCGAATAGTTATGCTCCCGTCAGTTCACCGACGCCCAAAAAAAGAATTGAAGGTTCTCAATGCGCAATCTCAGAACTTTTTCAACTCAGGTTGCTGAATGAGCGCGCTCTCGAAAATCTCTATCGAATGATTGTTGCCCTTCGTTCCAAGGGATCACGCACGAGTGACCTCTGATATTTTATCCGCCGGCCAGCTTGTGTCACGCAAGCAACGTCTCAAGTATCAGTTTTTTTTCGCAGCTGTCTTTTTTTGCTGATGATGATTCCGAGCCGCAAAGATTGCATCGTGATCTCTAGCCAATGATGAGTTTTTAATTGGCAGGATTTGTGGTATAGCTAACCAAGGTGAGGTGAATCCGTTCAGGTAGTTTTCCAAAAGCAGCGATGCGTTTTGGAAGGTTTCTCGGTGTAGAAATGGTCGCTCTGCTTAGGCCTTCTAACTCTAAGACATTTTTCACGATGAGCCACAACCGAATTCATCCTGGAGAAATCCAGTGGAGTCAACCCATTTCTTCCACGACCATTGTGCTTCTCTCCAGAATATGTAATGGTTTGCTAGGCAATCCATCAAATGGTTGGCGTTTTCATAAGGGGATTTCTATTGCAATTCTGTTGAAAGTTCCATTGAAATGTAATTTGACTGAAAAATTCTATTGCACAGTGGATTTCAGTAGAATTGCATTTCAATGGAATGGAAAATGCGCGAAGATGGAGAAAAACAAAGTTTTGTAACAAAACTCTGATGGTCCACGGTGAATTCATCGCACCCAAACGGCGGTAGAAACCCAGTCTGGGGGTTGAGTTCTCCAATACTTAGAGCAACAGTCTCAGCAAGGTGGGCGTGGTCGGAATCGGTTGCAATCCCCTAGACCGATTCCAACCACGCCCAATTCAAAGCTGCTTAGCCCCTAGCCAAGGAGTGTGACTGAACAATAAACTCACCTTTGAAAGCCGCTAGGAAGAGCTGAATAGCGTTGAAGTGGGCGTGGTCGGAATCGACCGAGCGGATTGCAGCCGATTCTGACTACGCCCACCCTGCTGGGATTGTTGCTTCAAGACAAGAATAAAGCGCTCATGATTTGTAATTGACTCATTTTAGATCTACTTTCGATGTGTCGGTGTACTGTGGAAACACCCTGGGATGCTTCCATATCTCCGCCTGCCATGGTCTAAGAAAGCGGTCCTGGACAACGGGAAGGGACATTTTGCTCTGATTTAAGTCTGGAGTAGCTCCAAAGTGGCTAGCTCGTGGAAACTGGATGGGATGCGGGAGGGGTGCGGGGTTATGGGACACTCACCAGTTCTTATCAAATGTAGACCACAATTAAGCCGGTCGCGTATCCTATACGGCGGCCGTATCATATCCTTGTGAGAGAAAGTCTGAAGAAGTACTCTGTAGGACTGAGGATAAGAAAGCAAAGAGTGCCCCCCAGTAGATTTTCAGCCGAACGGCTCAACCCAATACCCATGCGGGCGGTGCGCCTGGCTCGATACGGAGCGGCTAAAAACCGTGCTTGTGCATTGTCTCCATATTGTAGTAGTGTTCAAAAGACAAAATTGCCTTAATTGCGCTCAAAATATTTTCGAAGCGATATTCCTACTTTGACTGCAATGCAAAAGTTACTGAGCCCAGTTATACTCCCGATTAGGTCGTTGGAGTGAAATCCGAGCCCACGGAAGACAGAGTGGTCCAAGCACTCGGGATGCGCTGACTCTGCCACAAAAAAAATGCTAGACAGTGGCGCGAAGGCATAGATGCTCACGAGGTTCCAGCCAGCACCCTGGGTCCCACCCAGAAGCCATTGTCACAGGCCACATCTACACTCTCATCCATAACCATACTCCCTCGCCCCCTAATCTTTCTTCTCTCCTGGGCACGTTTCATATCTTATCTTGCTCGCTGCCTCACATACTCCTCCATAGCATGGAAAAGGAGGTTCTAATTTCTGGTGGTTTTGACGGTTTATCTCTCCTATTTCTTTACTATGGGTCCACTTCGTACATCTTCCTTCCCACTTCAGCGGCATGATCATGGAAATTTGACCTTGAGGTGTGCCTTCAAATTTGAACAGGTATATAATATTGGGTCGGTCCATAAGTCTTGCAACAAATTACATTCGATGCTAGAAAATTTTGTTGAGATCCCCGAAAACCCCGCAACATGTTTATTGAGGTAGCATCCACTTTTGCAATTTCAGCCAACCAACTAGCTCGCTGTCTCGCTACTTGTTAAAGCTATAACTGCGAATTAGCGAAAAGCGCTTTGTGACCTTAATTTTTAGGAGTACTGTTTTGAATATTCCTTAAGTCAGGCTAGATCAAGGATGAAGCAGAAGATGGATGAGGGCACCCCCTCTCAATCCACGGTGCACCGGAGCTCCACTCTGCTTAGCGCGGATTTTTTATTCGAAGGTGGTCCACACTCCAATCACCCTGTGTCCGGCAATCACGATGTCCTACCTAACGCTGCTGAAAAGGGAACTGGATACGCTACCGATTATTTGCTAGAGCAATTCTGATGCGACAAGGAGTCACCACTTAGGCCTCTCCAAAGACTTGTAAAGATCCAGGAAAACAGAGTTTCTATGCCGCATGCCTCAAGCCCGAGTCGGCTCCAAACACGATCTGACATCATCATGATCAAGTCAACCTACTATGGTTTCTTCGTTTGAGGAACTACCACATTTACCGACATTGAGGAGAGGGTAAAGGGTGCTAACGAATAAACAAGCGGCGGTAGTCTAGCTCAAACGCTGTAAAAGTTCTGACTGCTAAAGTTCAGCCTGGTCTGTCGGGCCTTTTTGGATCTTTGGTGGGATACAAGAGGAGTTGAACTCTGTGGACCCCCGCCTACAGATGTCGCATTCACTGCGGAAGTCGACCATCCACAGCTGAATTACGGCGCTTTTGATACGGAAGAAATGCAAGGTAAAGTCTACTTTTATGCGACACTGCCGAACCACCCATTGCTGAGAAAATCAAGGAAAATTTGAGGACTCTCGGCCGGAGGGTTTTTTCATATCCACCTTATAGCCCTAACCCCTTGCTACCAGATGCCCACCTCCTTTCCTCTCGAGACTACCTTCCAGAGAAAAATCTTATTGTAACAATCATGATGACAAGGTCGACATCCAATCTTTCTTCGATCAGCATTCTACAGATTTCCGCAAGAGGGGCATGGAGCAGCCTCTGTTGAGTTAGCTATAAGTTGTAGATATTGACGATGTGTATCATGCCGGATGAATGGAAAAAAAAGAGATAATAAAAATATCAAAATTAAAATTCGGCCAGTTTGTTGCAAGACTTATGGACCGGCCTAATATTATACAAAGAATAAGATTAGAAGATCGAGATACTCCATCTCCTGCACCCTCTTTTATGCTTGTCAAACCAATGGAAACCATGGAGGCATGAATCCATCTCATGCCAGCAAGTGGCTTCCAACCCGCGGACCTGACGCTATCTTTTTGGAAGCTCCAAATAGTTGAAAAGCGGTCAGTCTGAACCCTTCTCAGCAATATGACTCGCTTTGTTTGTCATTGCAGGGCTATCTGGCACTCCCACGACTTAGCAAGGAATTTCACAAACACAGCTCTTTTCTACGTTTACCAACCAGTGATTGTTTGAATGGAAAAATATGCAATTAAATACTTGCGCTATTTTGATTGAAGGTTCAAAGCGCGGCGTATCTCAGTTCATAGGGCACAATGGCTCAAACCATGAGGCGACTTTCACTTTGGGGCGCGTTGGAAAGCCAGCCAGCGTCCGTTCTGTTTTGATCATTGCTCTCGTCAAAGTGCAGACCTCTCGGCTTCTCCTAGCCTTTAAACTAACTCAGTCGGGACGGCTGTGACGTCGTGTGGACTGCTTGACAGCGCGACATTACAAATCGCGTTTTTTCCGACATGGTCGTCGCACTTCACCTCGGTGGCGCTTGACGTACGCGACATTCTGTTGGTCGAGGCATGACGTCTCTAGTCATTCGTCTAATTTCTCAGAAATTTCCATTTATTAGAAATGAGTGTTAAGCTCTTTTACCTTCACAGTGATATTTGTACCGCATTCAAAGGCGTAATTCAATATTGGTTTGATGGCGTAAAGCCCTAGGCCGAAAAAAAGGTTTTAAGCGTACTAGTGGTGCCGACCTCACGGCATGAAATTGCCAGGTTGAGTCGCCAAGGTCCATCTGGAGTCCCTCCCACGAACTTTTGTAATGGGTCAAAACCACTCTCACTCATATCCATGCTCTTTTATCGACGATCTTTTTCCTCTCTGCGGCCTTCAGTAACTCTTATCTCGCAGTCCGTCCGTCTCTCAACACTTCTAACTTAGAGAAGAGTAGCCCTTCTCTATTGGGTTTTAGGATTCTCCTTTCATTTCTTCTCAACTATGGCTCTAGTTCGTATTGAGCGGACGAAATGACCATACCAGCGTGATCCTAGTTTTGGGTCTTTGATGCATGGAAGGATTTCGCCTGGGTGCCTCGCTTCTACTGATCAACAGCTCCACTTTAGCATCTGCTTGAAAACGTCAAGGTCTGTGTACTGCTAGGTCTTTCAATCGCATAGAAAAGATACGGTTTTACAAACTCAAATACGTCTGTGGTATTGTTTTCAAAAAGCTCTTCGCGACTTCAACTCGAATCGAATGCGTGGCGTAGTCTCACAAGCAAATGCCAACGCTTCGAAGATAGAGATCGCTAGGGAGGCTTCCTTCCTTGTATTTTGCCAGAATGCTTCTCAGATAATTCTCCCTTTTCATAGTAGTGCCAAGCATGGGCTAAATTGCGCGTGTGATAGGTCTTTCAAAGAAAAAAGATGACCCTTATGAACTTGGCGAAATATTTAGTGTGCGGAAATGGCCCAAGAAAATTCTACTTAACGGAATGCTGAGTTTTTTTGTATAACTACACGTTGATGTATACCTTATGTGGTGAAATCCGAAGCCTGACGAGAATTTGCGGACTTGTATAGGTGCACTTTCTACGCATTTATGCACACCAACAGTTGCAGCTGCGTTTATGTCTGCGTCTCGCCCGTCCCCCATGCTCTCTCACTCATAACTCTGTTCTGTAGTCTCGAAATACTGCGCAGTTGGCTACTTGCTACATACCTCCTCAACTTTCTTTTTCATGCACAATATTCTCATCAAGAGTACCTCGGTTGTACCCGTCAACTAAGCGGAATGGTGTATTTGTAAGTGACGCCGCTTACCATGCGCGCAGTCCGGAGATCAATCATGGGTCGTGCATCGTTTAGACCAACCAAGCCTTCTATCCATCCGAGGCCGCTAATGATACCAGACTCGGAAGGATGGAAATTCTGACTGGCCTCCGCATGTCATTATGTAGGCCGAGTCGCATTCAAACACCATTACGATATCGTCTAAAAGTGGCTCCATGGAAAAGCTCACTGGCGGCGCGGACGCGTTTGCGTGTTGATGACGTCACAGCGGCAGCGAGGTAGCGAGCAATGGTCAGCTCTGCCACCAATTCTTCGAAACATTAAGTACTCCGAACGTATACCGCGCTCCTACTTTACTATGTAATAAGTAGAAGTGAGTAGGAATCGAACTCTAAAACGAACTCGGACTTGGTTCATTCAACTTCAGCTTATTTGCGTACTCCTTAAGGTTTGCACATGAGAGCCGTCTTTTACATTTCAAAAACAACTCCAGTTCCCAGTGCGAGGATGGTACCTGTACATAGCGCGATCGTTACACTTGGGAAAAGGTTGAACAAGTTGGAAACCCAGCACTATTATAGCGAAGTCTGATTATGCCGCAGCTGCGACGTCATTTTGACGTCGCCAGGGCGCGCTCGCGCCCGCGCCGCCGGTGAGCATTTTTCTCCCCCGCCTGTAAGTAATGAGTAGAATGCCTGGCGCACCTCAAAAAGGGATTGATAACGCCGAATGCCTCATTTTTATCCTTTCACCCGGCCGAGTTGCACTTATTGTACGATCGATCAATTCATAGAACAAGTGCTTGAAATATTTACCATTGATCAACAGCTTTGAGGTGCGCCACTTATGCGACTCTCCTGCAGATCGTGGCCCACAAAGCTTCGGGGAACCGGATACAGTTTACAACAGTCCCCTTAATTACCCCGTCGACAGCGCATAATTTGAGAATACGAAAAGAGATTCGATTTTGTGGACCTTATTTGAAGTAGCCGCGCTTCCAGTTACTGCGCCGCACTCGTCCTCTGATACCATAATGATTCTTCGTGAACCATGGCAACACTGTAAACATTGATCAGCTGAGCGCAACTGCTCGATGTATGTAAAAAGCTATTGACCAGTGTATCAGGTACGCTTTTTGAAGCTCATAAATTAATGAGCTAGGCGACGACGATTGATTAATGCCTCTTTCTCATTTTGGTGAGCGTGGTTTAGCGAAATATAGCGCATCTGTCATAACTGCGGTCCTCGGCTTGAATCCCAGCTTCAGAAATGCTGTGGCCAAGCACCCAGACTTATGGTCAAGGACAAATGATGACTTGTGCAACTGTCTCGCCCCTCCCTCCACAATTCCCAGTGGGATTCTGAAGTGTAGTCGAGTGCAGCTCATTCTTGAATGAAATGATCAATGAAAAGGGTTTGATTCTTTCAGCCAAGGCAGACGAGAAGCACATTGACGGCTTAAGTGCTGAGGTGAAGTGCAGAGATAGGCCAAAGTGCATTCATAGTTTTTTGTGGACCTCGTGCTGTCCGCGAGTGGCATCGCGCCGTCACGAGCAATTGCACACCTCCCTTTGCTCGCCGTCGTTATTTCAACACTCAGAACAATCACCGTTATTCGTCTCACCATTTCTGTTGATTCGATGTCACGGTTACATTTGGATTGCTCCCTACCTTTGTTCCGTAACCTATATCCTACTAAGTAGCCGTGATCGCTTTCCACAGCTAGCTCGGGATCATACCGTAGGGAATTGACGACAAATGCCTTTCAAATGCCAGCGAAAATGCGGACTCAGGGGCGACAGGTCTAATACCGAATCCTCTTTTCCTTTAGAAGTTATTGAAAGAAAATGCCACAAAAATGTTACAATTTTGACATGCTTACGAACCTATTATCAGTGGTTAATGTTAAGATGATTTCTACCCTTCGATTCGACAGTCGTGAGCGTAAAATAATAGAGAATTCGGTGTTGATCAATCCCCTGGTGAGATGCCCCACGCATTCCACTTCCATGTAAAGTCATAGTTGCATTTTCAAATGTGATTTGGCTCTTCCAATGACTCGCGGCGCCAGTGGGGCGGTGTCCAAGTAACTGCTTTTCATGCTTCCAGAACTGATACCATTTACCCACTAATGAAATAAAAATTCAAAATTCTTAATAAATTAAATTTGTGAGGGCACTTATAGCTTTCGGAAATCACGACCTCAATGAGATGAAAAGCCTAATTGGTCCAGATGGCAGACCCACGATTTGATCTCCATACCGGTGCTCGTGGTAAGCAGCGGCACTTGTCGCTACACCACCTTTGTCCTACGCCAATCATGTGACTCTGTGTATATGCAGACCAAACTACACAAGTGACGAGAGCTTTCAAGGAATCTGCTGATTGGAAATTCATAGTGGCAGCTGATATTTCATACATGATAGCTGAAAGTAGCCGAAACATTACTAGAGACGGTGTTGTGTTTATGCGCTCCAACAAATCCCTTCCCTTTTTCTCTTTATTTTTTCTTCATAGCTAGATCACTTGACGCCTCGGTTTTGATTTCGTTAGGAACAACAAAAAAAACCTTTACTCTACCCTTTTCACCACACTCTTTCCATTAAGGACCTTTGCTCCCCACACTTGTTTTATTCCTGGAGGAATCGTCTGGATATTTTATAGGTGAACATGTTCACAGTAGCGGTCGGAAGTATTCACTGTTATGGGTTTTGTGCATTTCTTTTCTCCTCTTGGAAAGCATTTGAAGATCAGTTAGAAACTAACTAGGGATTTTCCTCCAAATATCGTGAATATTGAAGACTCAAGGGGAGAACTAACGACGAACGCAGCATATTAATGCTTCAAGCGAATGCTTCAAATGAAAAAGTAGTGTACGAAAAACCGTTCCAGCGAACACTTTCGCGCGCTATGTATGTAACGGACAATTTGTTCTAATATTTCATGATGTTTACAAGTATTTGACAACCATCCGTTATCATGTTTTGCGCATGGCGCCCTTTTCACGTGCACAGTGAAAAGAATCGTGCAAAATCTGCAGCAATCTTTCGTAAAAGATAGTTGCAAGAGTGATGATTTATCCACTTTGATCGGCTGCGAAGATTTCGGATCTGATCAAAAGCTGATTATCGTGACTCCCTCACACCCATTTTTCATCCCAGTCCTGCCACACGAAGGCGTGTAACCATGGACTACCATGGATGTACCATGGACTCTTTTTGAGGAGAAAGGCTTTTTCTGTGAGAGCATCTCACCAAACTGAACTCGAAAAAACTTCCCACTTACCTGGAGCCAAGGTTATTGAAGAAAACGGGTCTTGAAGCGAGGGATCACGATAGGATTGGGTCTGATCTACTGTGGAGTGTTGTATAATGCGCCAGTGACGAAAAAATAAGGAAAATCCTTCGAAAACAGACAAAATGGGACCCCTTCATTTGCTCATTGAACCCCGACAATAGACGAGCCAGCAACCAAGCAGGGTCATTTGCATGTATTAGCCCAGTAGCCATCATCATGCCAACAAACGCCATGCTTTGATCGATTCGCATTTCACGGGAAATGTATAGGATACGGCCGCTCGCAGTAGAACGTCTTTTCAAATTGAGCGATGGTGCTGCTGCTGGGCGGAGCATAAGCAGGGCGGAGCACAGAAACACACTGGTGGGCGGAGCTTGAGCAGGGCGGAGCACAGAAAGGATTGGCGAGCCCAACGCGCTGCAACCAGCGCATCTTGGGCCGCGAGCAGGCCTCATTTCCCTTCCTTCGGCCCCTGACTACTAGAAAACGAACTGCAGAATCTGTAGCCAGTAAAAATGGTACTAAAAGCAGTGATCGATACGACTCAATTCTTTTTCTGCGGGTCGCTCAGCCATCTCAAGGCAGGACCGCCTGAGAGAAAATTTTTAGCTTTTTTTGGCATTTAAAAAGGCGCTTAGGAAAAATAAAGCATAGTCCTGTGCTCCTTCATGTACTTCTGCATCATACATTAGACCGTTTTTAAAAAGCAGGGCACGATCTGAAGGACCTTCTTGGTTTGCCGCCAGAACTCGAGCGCCCAATTTGGATCTTGCTCAATAATGTGCCCTATAATCTCCACGTTTCTCGTTCTGTTACTCTATCGGTACTTTGAAGATAATCATTAAATTCAAAGTGAATCTTCAATTTCTGAGAATTTGATTTCTGTTATGAGTACTGATTTGCTCGACATCTCCTGAAAACCCCTAATGATTCCAATCTTTTTTGAAACCCATCACCAACACAAAGATCACCATTTTTAGGACGATCACATTCTCTCTTAGTAAACATTCATAGTACATTAGACGGCCCTACTTTCATAAGTAGTGGATGAGAGTGTTTTTTTTTTGCCTGGGGAAGACAATCTGGGAGCAGTCGTGGTAAGCTTTTCAACCACAAAAATTGCAGCGAGTTTTCCCAAGCGAAACTCGCTAGAAGACGTTTCTTTCATCCCTGAAATTTCCTTCCAGGCCCGAAGGATAGCACATTTTTGTCCATATCATTTGGGAAACTTCTATGAGATGCCCCCTTCCATTTGCTTCTTGAAACCTAGCCCCCTTCCATTTGCTTCTTGAAACCTATCAGAGCTTGTTTCGTGGTGCTATTCATTATGACTAAGCCACGAGGTGTCTGACCCCTTGAAATGGGTTTGAAAAAGGTTTATCCGCTTGGCTGACTCACCGTTTGCACCAAAGATCTCGTGATCTCATCATCTCACTTGTTTCCGTTTTTATGTAGTCTTTTCCCATGATCCCTACCCTATCGCAGCGGTGACTCACTTCAGGGAAAACTGTGAAAGAAGAAAATTCCAGTCCTAGGATTCACCGATTCGGTTCTTACTTCATACAACGTAAACACAGGGGTTCTCAAGACATTGTGAAATCACCAGCGCCGATCACCAGTCAAGGGACACGCAGTCGAGTTTTTCGATCCCATGGTGCTATTGCACCAGCTGACCGGCTGGGCAGCCGTGATAGGTGTACCCTGGGGCGCTTGCAAACGAGAAAAGTCTCCGCCAACCGGCCGCAGCAAATCATATGGTCGATTGATTGCTGAAAACGTGTCTGGCACAAAGGGATCCCGATGTTCGATCACCTCGAGGGCAATGTAAAGGGCTATCCGCTAATGTCTGTTATGCAGTAAAGGCGCAAAGAACGATAATCATCTTTGGAGGCACACCCTGCGATCAATTTTAATTGAAGGATGCCTCCTGTTTATTCAATGGATGTACCCACAATCGCAAAGGTCCTACCACTTTCACGCCTAGAACTGCATTACTATGACGCTAGAGGCTCAGGCTTATGTTAGATCGCACGCCCCATTACTCCGTACCCGCCCAACGTGGCGGTATTTCAACCATCTCGTGTCAGTGTCCTGTTATGCTGCTTCGCCTTTTATTTCTTTTCTCTCTCCTTGGCGCCAATTATCTCTTACAAGGGAGCTTCAGAGTGTGGGACGTTTTACCAAAACGGTTTTCTGCATGCATGCTGTAGGGGCTCTCATGGGGACCACAATACTATTTTACTTTCGCTGAAGGTCGAAAAAGGGTCGAAAAAAATTCATCAAGGATGGGTGGTTTTTACTGCCTTGCAATGACGTTTCGGATCTATAGAAAAGATCATCTGCATATTGAAGGGTATCGATGAAGACGCTGTCGAAAACAACGTGAAATTTCCTCAAAATTGAAGTGCTGTTCAGTGGTAGTGCTGAAGAAAGGGTGGAGGTTTCATCCGCGTCGTTGGCATCTTATCTCTCGAAGCGAATCGGTGGTCAAGTGGATAGCGTGGCGGTCTCGGGTTTCTCCGGCAAATCCTGAAAATTTCTATTGAATGTTGCTAAAAATTCTTTGAAGGTCTGCTATAATTTTGCTGATCGGTCTTCTTTCTCCTATACGCCACGCATTCCGCGTCCATCAAAAACTTAACGACATCCATCAAAAACTTAACTACATGTAATAGAGATCTGGCCTCCAGAATGTATATGTAAACACCGATATTAGTCAACCAATTTTGCCCTTCCAACTGAGCTTGGCGCAATCAAACGACCCTGGGGCGGGAAGATGCTAATGAAAGGCTTCATTGGTCTGGGCTAGCTCCGAACCAGGATTTGTTCCCTGAACCGTGTGTCTGGTCTATTTCGATACTTGGTGTTAGACAAACTTGGTCGAAAATTATCTATTATTATACGATCCTCCAACTGAAGTTGTATAATTTCCGATTCCATGCTTTACAGTGGAGAGACATTCTTCTGGTGGCCTCAGTGCTGTGGCGGACTTCCTAATTAGCTGCACAAATACTTTGGCTTTTGAAGATCACTGCTCCCTAGCTTAAAGCTAAATTAGGTTGTGGGCTCAGTTACCTACGATTTTTCATTGCTGATCTTTCAATGGACGGATGTGAGTTTGTGTCATTGGCGCCGTTGTCGCACGTATGGTTTCCGATGTGACTCCCCAAATTCAAGCTCGTCCATGCTGACAGCGCTACTTACTGCCACAGACGCAGTTAATTGGCACCAGGCTCCTCCGAGGGCATAGGAACGCTGAACTGCATGGATCAAATGACTCTCGCAAACCATGAAATCTTGTGGAGGGGAACAACCATACGAATGCCAACCAATTTTGAGCGGAAATCGATGGCGTGGCGCTACTTTTGACACCACAGTTAATTGAATAGAAAACCGTGATCACTGTGGATGGATGTGGTGTAGTGGTCACCGGTTCCACTAACATGTCCAGGTTTTGAGAGCCAAATTGTGGCAGCAAACTCTTCCATCTCTACAGAGTCGGTGACTGTTGAAAAAAAAAACCAGTTTGAAACATAAAAAGGACGACATGTATATTAACTGTAATATCTCCAATAGATTGGCTAGTTTCATTCAAATGCCACCACATTTCTGGTGGAGGTAGAATGCGTGGCGCATCCCTGAGGGGGACTGATCAACACGAACTGCTTCATCGTTGATTGTCTTATGATTTCTACACTGTCCTTAGAAAAAACTTAGGGATGTTAGCGTTGTGACACTTACTTCTCTAGTGCAAGTACATACAGGGGTGGCCAAAAAAGAGACGCTTCGCCCATGCCACACATTACCAAACCTTTCGTCCCCCAGAGTGCCGATGTTGATGGGAGCTCTACGGCATAATATTCCTTAGATGTCCCATCATAAGCAGAAGCATGTCCTCCACCACTGCCCTCACCGTCTTCGAAATATGACGTTATCTGTCGTCGCCGTCGAGCTCAAGAAGGTCTTCCGTAATCGCTCCATTACGAAGCAGGAAGAGAATTTCTCCAATCGGTTAGCTAGCCTATATCTTTCTAGAAACTGTATCTCCAACAATGCAAGGCTCCTTTCCGGACAGCGCTCTCAATAGCCTTATAATGTACCATGATCCGTCGAGGACCACGTTGATCTCGAACCATGCACAACCTTCTCATGGTGAATTCTTCTGATGTCGTCGGTGCAAAAGGCTATAACAACGTTTGCCGAACAGTACGGGGTATGCTCTTCAATCTCCAATTGGGAGCATTTGGTTTGAATTCAGTAAAGTGTCATTAGTGCCGTCCCGAGCAAGAGGTAGAGTGGCTCTTTTTTCAATGGCCACCCCTGTATGTCGGGTTAGACAGATTTTACGCTCATTGAATCGCCGTCATCTCAGTTCGTAAGGAACTCTTTTTCATGGAATATTCTCTGATTCCACAGAATGTGGAGGCAACGATTTCGAGTAATCTTCACTTTTGTCATCTTGACTATGTCGACCTACCGCATAATTCTCGCGTTGAATTAAGCTATATTACAGTATCATCTTATTACAGGTTTCGATGTTAAACGACCTTCCGTCACATATTAAACTACGCGTCTATCAACTCATCGAACCGAAGGTAGTATTGTATTTCTTGAAAATTTGTTGAAATTGGCATTGGTGCTTCACGAAGCTATGAGAGGTATCAGTCATACGCCATGAAGGGAAAAATTGAAAATGAAGATCCCTCTAAATGCGTTGTGGATCGTTTCAAGGAAATGGTCTTTGACCACGCCCCTAAAAACCGATCACGTGACGTGGCGCTACGCGATCTTTTCCGGCATGTTTCTGTAAATTTTCATTCCAACACATAAAAAATCTTGGCATGTTTAACAGCATCTACGAAGAACCAATTTATGCGTTGAAGAGGGACATCAACGACATATGTCAACAAAAGTCCTAAAAAAATTGGAAAATACTGAGCAGTGTCGAAAAATGAAGAGTCTTTCTTTATAAGTTATTATCAACCTGCGAATTGCAGAAGCCCCCTATTTTCACGGTTAAATTCGAAAAAGGGCAAGAACCCACCAAAGAGGAGAGCGCCTCTGAATCTAGAAGACTCCCCAAACCCCTAATGTCTTCATTGGGTATACCTCTGGATGCAAATTGCTACTTGCAGCGGTATGTATTCACCTTTAGGGTGCAGTAAGTTATATGTTGGGGAAAGCAATTGCGATTACTGTAAAGGAATACTGGGCCTGAGCAAAACATGGCGTTTTGCGGGCGAGGCGTGCACCCGTACCCGTGCACCCCCGCTCTAATCATCCCTTAGAACGTTCCGTCCTCCGCCCTCCGACTGGTTACCCCAGCTGCTGATCACTCGCCATCGGCCTCTAGCCGTCTTGGCAGAGAGGCAGAGGAGAAAGTTCGTGTAGATGACTGAATGATTATAACGTTTCGGCCGTGTCGCCGTCGTCGGAGCCTGGAAGTAAGTCAAAGATAGGTGCGACCTAGCCTCCAAACACAATTTCGAACTTCAGAGCAATTCGTTCTAGACCATAGGCATCTAGATAGGAGGTGCAAGACACAGTCACTCGTTAGAGTCACCTTTTATTACACGACAGGTTACTGCTTAGACCAACGCTATTCTGACTGACAGTGGGTGGCTCCAGGTGACCTGACCCCCGACATGAAGCCGTGGGCGGTCGAAGCCCGCACAGGTCAAGGAACGGTGCGAGTTCATTAGGTATTGACAGACATTCCTCTTTCCTGTTCATTTTAGGACTTTTAGCGCCAATCCAAAACGCTGAATGATTAATCAGCAACTAACCATAAGCGAGCAAACCGGATCACTGAGGTCCCATATTGATTTCGAGTTGAAATACACTCGGAAATTCTCATGAAGCAAAGCTCATGGCGTACCCTCGGCCGAATCATTTGATTGATGAATCATGTGAAGTAGGAAGAAATGGCGCTGTTCACATATTCAGCAGAAGAAACTAAAGGCATAGGCAATTGAAAAGTAGATGATTCTGAGTAGGTCGCACAATTTTACGGTATCGCTAAATTCCTTTGGCTCACCAATAGAGTACTGGTGATAAAAAACCCAGAACCTTGGGAAGCTTCATGAATCATTATTCTTGTAGTACTGCTATTTCCAGGATCTAAAGTCACTCCGCGCCGTGCAACGTCGTGACTACGAGTTTATCACAAGTAACCGTGGCTGCTTACGGAAGACCCCGGTGTTATTGCGAGTACGAGCCGAAGAACATGGTTTTATTATTGACGTCTATAAAGCACAATTCTCATTGGATAAACCCAGGTTGGGCTTTCTATAATATCTAACCTTTTTTACCTCTTTTTTATTTTTAATTTTTTTCTTAATTTCATGCGCATTTTTTAACCGCTCTCCAGGGCTTTTTCCCTTGAGAATTTGAGCCCTGTTGTAAGGCGCAGCCGCTAAGAAGCGGATAAGGAGGGGGTCTGAATATTCAATATCGTTTTTGGAAATACCCTACCCTTGATCAATATAGCTCATTTCGCCTTTTTTAATTACTAATAGTAACTCCGGAGAACCCAAAAAACCTTAAGGTGGCTTTTCAGCAAGCTCGTGAACTTTCTTCCAAAGTACATCATGAATCCTTGCACAGCAACAAATTTGCAAAACGTTAGGTTCCGGCGAGATTCGAACTCGCGTTACTGGATTCAAAGTCCAGGGTGTTAACCGCTACACTACGGAACCGATGTTGACCACTCACGAAGATTGGCTCAAACAGTGGGATGGTGGCGTTTGCGCTGCGCTGTGTGGACAGTCCGCAGCCAGTGTGGGCAATCGGGGATCGCCGAATTCTCACCCGCGCATTGTTTACGATGTAATTGGCGCTAGCGCGCTCCGAACTCGCGATGCTGAATCTTGGCGCAGAAATTTCTCCACTGCTCTATTGGATACACTTCCTTTGATCAACGTATTGATTTTTTCTTCATGGACTCTGCTTTTTACATCCATCTCTTATAATTTCTATGGAATAGTCTGTTTTTCGGATTACCCATAAATTTCCCTCTCAGAAGTGCACAACTCGGCAAACCGCCCTCTCCCTTATCACTCGATCCTGACCCCCATGCATTTCGCCCCTTAAAACCCTCTTTTCCATGCCTATCTGGTGTTTACTATTTACAGTAGACACTATCTTTTCTGGAAGTAGTAAACAATAAGTGCACAACTCATGATATTTGATTGGCCGTGGTTGATTGAAAAGACCAGAGTGCGCCATGCATTTGGCTTCCATCTAGAATATTAATCGCGAATATACCAGGCAAGTTCTGCGAAGCCAGCCATTCCTGTAACCAGTGTCAGGGTCAGCTGTGCAAAATGATGGCCGTGCCCTTGTGCTGTGTTAGTGTTGTTGAACCTGGTACTTCTTGGTACACCTCACCTTAAAAAGTTGTCGTGCGGAGCGAGCGAAGGTGAGAGGGAGCCCACTACGCCTGAGCCTGAGCATGAGCTTAGCCCTGAACTTAACCCTGGGCTTCAATCATTGTGCAGCTCTGGTAATGTGACGTGGGAGGAGAAGTGAACTTCTTCTGGAGGGGAAGACTCGGTAAGCTGGAAAAAATAAAACAAGAATTATAATCTCCTGAATACTTTTCTCTTACCATGTCTTTGAAAACACTATTCCTCCATCCTCCCCAACCCGAGTCACAAAATGCGAAGCCCTCCCTCTGACTGGGTTGGCTAGGCTAATGGCTACCCTGACCGAAGCCTTAAAGTCATCGACAAACCCGGAGCAATTATTCACCCAAGGAGGTCCGTAAGGGATGTATATCTCATGGTGGGGCTTGATCTCAGAGACTTTCCTGGGCCGGCCCGTGACCCCAAACCACTGCGCCATCTTCCCAAGTTGATATGTGTTATAGCATCAGATTTGAAAGTAAGCATCAGTATATAGCTTGTTTTCTGCAGGCGATTCGCGATAATCTCGTCCGAATTGGACGAGTTCTATCGCTTCAAGGAACTTGCCGTCAAAGGACTGATTCTCGAAAGTGCTCCAGACGGAGACACACCGTTGTTATTTCATGCAGCTCGCCTACTACCCTTGGATGCGGAATGTTCATTGACTTTCAAATCACTCTGCTTCTCTGATTCTGATATTACACAAGTGTTAATCATGCTAACACAAGTGCGATCAATACCACTGTTAAAGGTGAGCTCCTGAGTTATCGATTGGTTACAGACTTCGGTACAGATTTTCGGGTTCCTCTACGTCTCTACCATCAATGTTCCCATTTTAGCTCAAAGAATGCGTCTTTCCGCCCGATTCTGTAGCCCGTTTCTTCCTGCAGTCACAGATCGCCTCACGTTCCTTTCGGATCGAAGACGACCAAAGCTTCACAAAGGGGTTGGACAACTGTCACAAATGACCATTTTGACATAATTTGAGATGAAATTTCAAATGTTTTCAGCAATGAAGACACATCGAACGATGTTGGCGATGCGCTGCTGAACATATTTCTCTCATCAGACTGCGACGCTATCAGCCTTTCCACCGTTGAAGAAGTGTCATTTCGTGGACTGACCAACTTCATTCGGGTAAGAATCCTGCAGACGGCATGACTCTTTATCATACTCCTCAACGGGAGATTCCACGATAACAACAAAGGTCGAAGAAGGGGAAGCTTGCCTAGTGGAGAGACAGGCGGGTCTCCCAAGGGTGGGGACCAACACGAAATTTGTATCAAGGAATATGCCCCTGGCGATCTAGCATGGCCTTCCCGCAGCCCAATTGGCCCGCTAGGCCCGCCTCTCGCGTCTTCTCGTGTCAGACTCTCTAGCCCTTCGGCAAAGATAGCGTTAGCGTGAAGAGGACCGATGAGAGCAGGGTCAACCGTCACGTTGGACCAATTTCGAAAAATCGTGCATATGCCGCGAGCGATAGGATGGTAGCACAGCAGCACACAATGCAACGCCTTAGCGCCGTTGCCTCGCATTTTTGATTCGCGACAGCTTCCTCCTTCTCACTTGGAGACGGACGCTTTGGTCCCGACCCGTGACCTCGAAGAACGATAACTTATTAGAAGAGATTTATCAGAGAATTTTCAGACTTTGGTGCATGCTAGGCACTGTGGTAAGGAGAGCGGTAAAAAAGTGCTTGATTTCAGGAATGGCGTCGCAATCCCAGACAATTCTCACAGGCTTCGTTCGTGCGATCGGAGCGATTCGACAACGATTCGCACTTCGATCTCTTGCCGTCGACAATTTACCCATTTTGTAAATCCGATCTCGTTCTGCGGGCTCAGCTCGAGAGTGTGAGTTGTTCAAGCGCTCTATTATATTTATTTGATGGCATTCAAAGACGTATTCCCGGAGTTGGGCACGCATCGGTGCAATATTAAGGATATTGCGGCGTGCTTTTGTCTGTGCAATCGAGAGCCAGCCACCCAATTCAAAAAGGAATTGCTCCTCTACGGCATCTACTTTTTCGGATACAATAAGCGACGATTTTCATTCGTACCATCCTCCTTTGAGCAATCCAAATAATAGTTACGTCATAGCTGCTATAGGGAAGAGGCCACTGCGTGAAATCCAGTGTTTTTGGTTGAGATAGACACTGGTGGAGTATAGGAAATCGGCAGATGATAGCCACGCTTCGACTTTGCAGGAAGCCATGAACACAGCAATAGTGAAGTGATCATTACTATTGTTATTATTGTTTGAATGCTATGCACACAGTTATGCCCCCAATAATAACTTCGTCGATCAGCGCCACGGGTACCTGACAGGAGGCCCGTCGCCCCAGGAGAAGGCAGAGACACAGGCGGGTTATCGGACCGGTACGGCGCCTACTGTGCGATGAGGGATAGCACGCGCTGCGACCCATCCGCTGACTCGTCTGCATCTCTCTCTGCCTTCTCGCCGTGCGACGGACCTCTTGTCGGGCACCCAGGGCCACGCGATATATATATATATATATATATATATATAGAGATGCTCGAAGCCTGTCATTTGGGTTACGCATGGATTGGAGACGCAATTACGGCCGACCTCATTTTTCGCAGTCGCACCTTTCATGCAATGGTTTGCGCACTGAATATCTGGCCTTAGTTCGAAATAAGATCGAGAAAATCGTCGGCGACTTTTTCACTTGCAAGTGGTTGCAGCTAGCAAATAAAACGAAAAGAAAACAGTAACAAAGAATTCAAATGCAGTGGTCACAATGGCTGAAGTGCGATTTTGCGACGTCATTGAATGCCACACTTGAATGGCGAAGGGTGTAAGGAGGCGGGACCAACAACCCCTTCACCACTCCCAATGCGCTAGAAGTCTAATTCCTTATGACATCCAGTGACGTCATCGAAACGTACCGCCCTCCAGCCATTCTGTCTTTGAAATTGTTGAACAAAATAACTCCGATTTTAGCGTCACGAAGTGCGGCTCGTCGCTGAACGGCTCACAAATTACGTCTGAGTGTCTACTTCGAACCGCATCATTCCACTAGAATGGATACCACGGTAGCGTCTGCACAGGGCCGTTTTTCGTGGGCTTCACTTCACACGGTCACGCCCACAAAAATGATTGATCACTGCCGTTGATAATCTACTACATGGGACCTCTAGCCTACTGTTTTGAACCATTCAGGTATCGAGGAAGAGTTGTTGAACTGTACGATATTTTGCAATTTTCGCTAGAGTAGATAACTTTTCTCGGAGATTCGATCAGGGAGCAGTGCTAGTTGACCGAAACGCTATAATTTATCGACTTTCATGTATAAATTAAAGTACCGGTTATCTAGGGAAGATCTCAGCCACTTCCATCTCCTTGTGTTTCCTTCTCACTATACATAGATTCGAAAGACTGTGGCTTTGAAGAGAGGGCGTGGTCTTGTAGATCGAGAAAATATTGTTCTCTGCTTCTCTGGATTCTCCAAGACCATATCCGCTCTTTATGGCTAAATGTTATTGTTTTTGAGTCAGTCCCTTCAGGTGCCATGTGATACTGGTGATAGGATACCTATAATATTTCGTTCAAATATTTCCAGTTTCCAGTTATTTTACGGAGAGTAAATATTTCTAAAACCTTTGTTCAAAACACTGTATTTAGAAAAGGGAAAAGGGCTTTCCAAGGTGAGTTTTTTGTTCTGTAACACTTCTTACGTTCTTGACCAGAGTTCGAAGTGCGTAGTCAGAATGTGCCGAGGGGATCGCAGCTGATTCCGTCACGCCCACCCTGTTGGGACTGTTGCTTTGATCATTTCTTGGTAGTCGTTCTGGAAGCTTCAGAATGAGGTGTGTTCATGCGAAAGCAGTGGTAAATAGCGTTGCTAGCAAAAGCACAGTTCGTCGAGGGAATTCCACTTGAAACAATGGGGGAATCCCTTCATGAGTCATGAGAGAACCCTCTATTATCTTTCTCAGGTGCGCCACGCATTTGACTTCTATTCCCCAGCTCTCTGAGATTTCGATGGCTTTTACATATATATGCAGGGTAGGCCAAAATTATATTAATCAATACAATTTATAATTAGAACGTTCATCTGCCTATTGAAAGAAACAAGGCTCTACAAATTGTCGTTCAGTCGTATCACAAAATACATATGTAGTTTGGGGTTAAAATTTGTCACCTATTGCTTTTATACAGGCTCTTCAACTCTTAGACTACTATTTCGCAAAACTAAACCTAAGCTTTTATACAGGCGCTTCAACTCTTAGGCTACTATTTCGCAAAACTAAACCTACTAATGTCTTTGCTTGTTGCAACCTATGCCTCTAGAAGCAAACGAGTAAATGTGGAGTTTTGATTGGCCGAGGCGATACAACGGATTTGATCTTCGGAACATACGAGCAATAGTGGCTCCCCTTTGCCACAACGTACCCCTGTTTAAACGAAAGTCAGAATAGGAATCGAAGGGTTTTCACTGATGGTACGTTGAGACGGGACTAGCAGTCGATCTGAACCAAATTAAAATTAGTTTCCGAAGTATTCAATAAAACCCTACACAGAGGTGCCTGGGAGCCGATATCCATGAGTCTGACATATTATCACGGGCTCCTTCTGGATTGAAAACCGCGTTGTCGTCAAATCTTCCAGTCTCACTTTCGCTTCATCCGCACCATTCGAATTTCATAACTAGTTTCGCTTATGCTGCCATTGAAGGAAGCGAACACGATAAAGAGGGAGCGTATCGGGGGGGGGTATGTGCGCCACACGAAGCAGTTAGCTGGCTGCCAAGGAAGCGAGGTGTGGCGTCTTTTAGAGAGATGTCAGACTTTGCCAATCGAGCTGAATGCGAGCGTTGCGCCAGCGAATCGGGCGTTGCACCAGCGAATCGAACTATGTACTAGCGGGTCGAACTGTGTACCAGCGACTCAATGGTGGCGGGAACCAACGTTAAAAGGAAGGAAGTCCCGCCACTTTCAAAATGTGTTTACTGTCCAGAGAAACTGTTTTGAAGCGGTGGACTTCCTTTGAAAGTTGGGTCCAGCAACTATTGAGTCGCTGGTACGTAGTTGGACTCGCTGGTACATGGTTCGACTCGCTGGTACACAGTTCGATTCGCTGGCGCAACGCTCGTATCCAGTAATTCGCTAGTGAGTCGCTCGATTCGCAAAGTCTAACATCGCCCTCACGATGGAAGATGCGCTGGTTGCTGAGCAGGACTTCGAAAGCACTCCTCCCTAAAAAGCGATCCGCCCAGTTCAATTGGTAGATTGGACGCCATTAGGTTGCCAGCAGTGACACAAGTAGAGCAACTTGACTGGATCATGGTTTGACATGGTTTCACCCAATGCGTTGCGTAAACTCGTGCAGACGTCCGCTGCCATTTATTAGCAAAAACCAACTATCAAAAGGGGGGTCGATTCCTTGATGAAAAAAGTTTCAAAAGATCAGCTCGAACATGGCTACTACCACTGAGTAGCCAGGATCGGATGATCAATACTTAAAAGCAGTGGTAGTGGAGTAACGGAAGGTGTTCAACGCCCTTAGGCTCTTTCCCAGACTGATTTGCCTTACCAACCATTAATCTCCCCTTCGATGATCGAGAAAGTCGTCGGTGCAGACATTACATTACAATTGACGGCATCCGCGAGAAACCATCAGTTGACTACGCCGTCGTCAGTTTCGGTGTATGGTGTGCACCCGGCACTTTCTTGTTTTTTTTTTCGAAGGCGAGGGTAAATGTCTATTCGAGAGCTCCTCAGGTGCCAGCCTGTCTTAAAACACTTACTATAATAATTATAAGTCTAACAACTCAATATTCAAGCCAGCACTATTCAGAAATCTGCCACGAATTTGAGTGTGAACCATTTGCATGGCGCATTCCGAAAACACAAGGAGTATCTGCTGGAAAATATTCCCGGCATTCCCTCTACACACTCCTATAAAGCACTCTTTCTAACATTTATTAGCTCACTATACAAATTAGTTTCTCATTTTTTTACAACATTTACATGCAGCAGAATTCTAGGCGATTTCCTTCTCCTTATTATTGTAAAAAAAAGTTCGGCTTAATTTTGTGGTATGACCCCTGAAGTGACATTTACATGCTATTGCTGTGTAATTTCACCGGCACTAGATATCGTCAAGCATCGAATATGTACAAAGAAAATAATTACATGGACTTATTAAAATCAATCGATATGTGTTTCTCTTCGCGACGATGACGAATGACTTATTGGCACATTACGTCGGAAGCTGCTGGATGAGGGCACCTTGGGCACCTCGACTGACAACAGCCCTGAATCGCTCAGACGTGAATTTATCGCGTCCACATCGGCACTGTCTGGAAGCCTCCATTTTCGAACAAACGATCTGTAACAGCCTCTTTATAAATCAAGGAAAACCAGATCAAAATGTGATAGTGCTAAAAATCAATAACAATTTCTTTCTCCAAAAGTTACATACTAACACTGGATCAGTAATTTTTTCGTTTTTCCTGCTAAGGCCCTGTCGTAACTGCAGACTAGATTTCATCATCGTGTCCAGAAGTCTTCTTATGCATTATGGTAGCGTCAAGCACTCGGCTAGTTGAAAGACTCCCTTGGAATATCCTTCTCGAGCCAGCTAGCTATGAACAGAGTGGGACAGTCCTGAGCTGTAGGAAAGAAGCCGCGAACATCCCACAACTTTGAAGGACTCCTCGGGTTAGCCTGTGATTAGGGCTCTTATGCACATTTATCCCCCCTCTCCCCCAGGATCAACCGTACGCTGACTCATACGGTGGAGGGTTGATTAGCGGTTTTGGAAGGGGGTCGTATTCGCGTGTGAGACCGCTCACGTGAGGTGGTAGAGGGCCGTACCAATCCCCTGAAGAAAAAGATAATTTTAAAAAAATAAAAAATAAATTAAATCAAAAATAAAAAATAAGAATAAAAGATAATTTGTTCATACGATAAAGTTTTCTGAAGTCGGTCAAAGGTCACGATTGGCCCTGCTCTCCTCCGCTCCTTTCCTTCTTTTTTGAAAGTGTAGCAGTGGTCGCAAATTGATAAAAATTTATCACATTTCATTTTGGGGTTGAACAAAATGTGATTAAAGGAAGATCCCATGGTAAGTTGGAAGTCAAAGGAGAAGAAAATTACTCAAAGGGAAGGCAGGCGGACGAGGGTGCGGACCGACAAGCAATTTACAGCGAGGAATATGCAGCCCCGCGCCGCTATCGACGCGGCACGCCCACCGACTGGCTAACCACTCGCAGTGGTCTCTAGCCGTTTAACAGACAGCGTAAACTTTGAATAAGGCAGCATTGATGAGATTCGCAATGCAAAAATCAACGGGCAAAGAAGGGGTCCCATTTTTTGGCTCCTGGATCGTTTCTCACATCTTTTTCTCCATCCCGGCACCACTGGCTATCCCTGCATTAATTCTGATGGGTGCCTTCCAGATGTAAACTGCGCTTTGAAAGACCAAGGAGTCTATAAGGCTCAAGGTGGCGGAATGCAAAAAACACAAAAAAAATAAGAGAAAGAAGTCTGCAAGTAAGATTTTCACCTTTTTTCATAGCTTTTATCACTTTTGTGCTCTTGTCGTCCTTCGATGATTAGATCTCTACCGTCCAAATTCACTTTCACCTCGTCTGGGTGAAATTGCGACACATCCAATTCCACGGCAAATCTTCGATCGTCATTGATTACCTGAAAACTGTACAACATTACATGTGGTCAAATGAGCGCTTTGTTGAAACATATAATGGAATGTTTCTCTGCAGAAGCTCAATGGGGTTACTGTAGCAATTACTTCAAACAGCAAAATCGACCTGGTAATGACATGGGTCGGCGGCCTAAGACATGAAATTCCTCAATCAGGGTGTGCGCTGGACGTAACTAAAGGTCCGCATGAGCTGCACTTCCTTTTTGAACCTCCAACGCGCCCGCTCCAGGTCATCCTCCACCAGCTTGTGACCCAAGCCATTCATGGCACGTCAATTTTCTACTCTCATCTGCGCACTTCGTATTTGAGGTTCCCATAGCGGGGCGTAGGGAGGGAGGGGAGGGGGAGGGAGCAGTGTCAGTGGAGCGATTATGGTGAAATGGGGGGGATATGTGGGATTCCCTTTTTCCCGAACTCGGCGTTAACCATGGAGGAATTTTAAGAGGGGGGGGGGGGTTTATGGAGTCACAACAATTTGAAAATTTGGCGCAACTGATGGTTGACCCGACCCTAGCCCCTTCGAAAAAATCCCAAACGGTCGGTGGTTTCGGTGGTTAGGGGGAGGGGAGAGGAGAGTGGGGGGATACAGCAGCTTTGTGCTGGAACGGAAAGGCTGGGGAATTTCCGAGATTTCTCTGAATCAAAACTTTCGTTGGGAACTATCAAAATAAAAGTTGTATTTACTACCCAGTAATCCCGTCCTCCTATCTTCCGAAAATACCGAACGATTTCTTTAGAGACGATCCCCTCTAAACTTTAAAAGCACGGAAGATATCTTGATACTGTTCTCATTTCTCACGTTTCCCATTGCTCATTCAAGATACTGTTAGCATATCATCACCCCCCCCCCCTTTATGTGGAGCGCGTGAACAAGTAGTTGTCAGTGAAAAAATAATGGGAATCCAAATCATATAAATTTCGGCAGTCACTTGCACCTTTATCAAGCAGGGATAGTATAAAAACCACAAAACAAGATAAAAAAAGAACAGAAGTGGAAAATAAAAATGAAAAATAAAAAAATAGTGAAAATATAATAAAATCACTGTGGAATCGTAGATACCCGTTGTGCTTCGCCATATTTAGAGCGTGGGAAGAAGCTCTCCTCAAATCGTTGCATGTCACGTCTACACTCGTCGAGAGCGCGATCGATACGTCGCGATATCTCGTCGAAATGACTGTCCATCGACCAACTTGGCGACCTCGGCCGACGCCACAACGACATCTCGTCTCCTGAAATGGAAGGGTTGGGACAATGTCAGATGAAAAGTGGAATTTTATGAGAATGAGAACTTGAACAAATTTTTGAAACAACGCGCGGAAATCGGAACTGTCTTGGAAGAGGTGTGTATTCGAAGCACGGATCAGGCGCCGTGCGCGACAAGACTCGCGACAGTTTGTCCGAGTCATCCATGACGCTTCAGTTTTCTGCACTCATCTGTGCTCTCTCGTAATGAGCATCGGCGCAATGTGGCTCGAGGGGGGCCAGTCGCCGCGCGCGATGTCCGCTCGTCTGCACCCTATGGTACTAAGCCTAGGAGTGGGCAGGAACTTTGAGGAGATGAAAATTGCTATGAAACTGGAGTTCTCCTCCCCTGCCCAAGGCTTAGTCCCGATTCAGCGAAGAGAAAATGCTTACACAGAAAAACTCAGAGATCATGCGCGGCGACTGACCCCTCGAGCCACACTGCGCCTGGGCATCCTGAGAGCATTGTGACATCATGTATTCCAACTTTTTGCTTATGATAGCTCTAGCCTTTCGCTTTATAAGCAGGACTCCACTCAGTCTCGGAGCACATCATGTTTAGTTTGTGCCCAGGTTGACTGCTTGTTCATTCGCAGTATTCAACTCAGAGTCAAGTGTTGTGTTCATAAGCCTATTCCATACCCTCTCGCGTCAGGACCACATAAATTCACTGGCCTGTTTCTAAAGCGAAAGGCTAGAGCGCAGACGAGAGCAGACACATTCTGAATGGCTCGGGTCGGTTGCCGCAGATTTTGTCGCGTGCGACGCGCGGCACACTCTTCTCAAAATGGTCACCCTTCGCCAAAAAGGCAATTAATTAGGGAATGCATAAAACTGCAGGAAAAATTCAAAGAAGTCCAAATGATACGCTCATATACAAATAGCCTTGCAGAAAAACTTTTTCAGTAGGGCCGACAACGAAAATCGGAACAGCATTTCCGAGGCGGATTGTAGAAAATGGAAATGAATAAGAGGAGCGAAAGCTGACCACAAAAAAGATTAGAATGCATCGAAATTAGTGAAATTTTTAGGAGTGAGTTGTGCATGGGCTACTCAATGAGCCTGAAGGTAATAGCCACTCACTACTACGTGACCTGAATCGAAAATCGGAAATCGGAGTAGAGTACCGGAGTTGCTACGATTGAGGAGCGGAGTGAATCACGAAGGGATTGATAGCCTGTATACCGAAACGCATCCACCCAAAAGAAACGGTAAGGGGGAGGGGTTACCAAACGCTGGTTAAAGCGCGTGATTTTTTTGGGTAAGCTTAAAATCGGAAGCGTCTACTCAGAAACTTACCTGACAAACTTTCAAGCGAGCTTACAGACATCGGGCAGCGAATTTATGGTGGGTAATCTTATGTGCGCTCTAAACTAGCGGTGTCGACTTCAAGTCAGTGACTTGAAATCGACACCGCTAGTTTAGAGCGCACATAAGATTTATGAGCCCACTTATCCCTTAATAGGGTCTGAACTACGTACTCAAAAGAGTCCGTGTCATAACACAGCGCTTAATGACAGGTTGGAGGGATCGTTTCACTGCCTAATAACTTTACAACAACATCAGTGTGCCACGGTTGGGGATTGAAAAGAAAATTTATCTGAAACCTCGGAATCCTGGAACAGGTGAGCGTTAGAGAGCGCGCTTCGTGAATAGCTAAATAGGTAAAACAGGTGTTTGGAATTGTGCCAGCTATAAAACCCTCATTGAGATTTTACTTGTGGAGCAAGTCAGTTGTAGCTTCCTTTTTTACATTTTAGTATACAAACAAAAATTGACCAGCACTGGTTGCTGAGCGAAAGTGCTCGAAGAGACACTCATAATTACCTGCTGGAATTTGCCTCTACTCAAAGGGTAGAAGGTGTTGAAGGCGATTTAAATGTGGCGGAACGCTTTCAAGGAATTGTGATATCAAGCTCCAATAGCTTTAAGCTCCGCTCCCACCGAGGGCCCGATTCAGGTATTTGACAGGAGGCCCGTCGCGCGGTGAGGTGCCAGAGATGCGGATGCGTCAGCGAACGAGACGTAGTACTGTACCATATGAGGGCGGTGCTGGTTGGTGCGTAGTACGGTGCCTCTATTCAACCTGACGCAAAATAGATACTGTGCGAGCTGCGACTCGCTCAATGACTATTCTGCGTCTCTGCTACCTCCCCGCGCGACAGGCCTCCTGTCGGGTTCCCGCCCAATCCCAGAATGCGACTCATCACGCTATCTCCTCCCTTCCTCAGTGTCTATCGTGGTGACGAATATCCTTTTCACTAAAAAAGTCGTCATTTTTTTTTCTGCTTATTTCTTCACTGTCATCCACACATCATGTACCGCTTCATATATGAAGTGCCCCAGTCACTTTCTCACATCATAAAATGTTCCTTGAAGTAACTGTATGCACTCCTTCAAAACCCATTGGGGCTCCGATAACTTGTTCATGCTGTTTTATGGATGACGGTTTAGATTTTTGCAGCATTTTCCTAAACTGAATGCCACCTTTTCACAATATGGCAATCAATTTAGCTTGCCATACAGAATTGTGCAAATTTAACAAATAAATGCCTGCGATATATACGATTTGAAGACAAATATGATACATGCAATACAGACCATGTTTACTCTCATCAAAGAAAAGGGGCGTTGAATACACGTAAGCGCCGGCCATAGGCGCCAGCCGACAAAAATCGCCAAGATACGCATGGCCTAAAATGGGTTTATTGAAGTGGCTTGATTTGGGCCTTCTCGAGTTGCCATCAGAGTAACACTCTACCTAGCTCTAGGTGTGCTTGTTAAGCTCGAGAATGAAAGCATATGTGAAATGGATTATTGTGAAGTAAAAGGGGAGAAACTATTCAAAACATAGAGAATGAGAGACTCCTTTAGGCAGTGGAAGAACTCAAAGGAAGGATAGCCCAAGAGACAGAGAAGACCGATACCAGAGAACACATTTGTGGACGAGTGAGCACAAGGGACGAGCGAGACGCAGACATCAACGCATTCGCACTAGGGAACGTACACAGCCTCCCACGCCGCTTCGAGTTGCGAGAGTGACACTGCGTTTGCAGTTGCGGATCCAGCAACCTTGCTCGTAGGAGAGATGCTTCTGCTTAACTAAACGTGGTCTGTGACCTAACTCAAAGGCGAAGCTCACGATGAAAACACAGCTCACTAGAAACCAAGGTAGAGGTGATCAGTGATGCAGGGATGGAGAAAAATAACTTGAAGAAACGGCTTAGAATTCAAGAAATGAGATCTCTTTTTGTCATGTGATTTGCGTATCAGGCATATTCGTAGGTGCTGACCTCATCAACGCTAACGCTCTTTCTGTCCAAGTCCGAGTCGGGTGGCGAAAGTTGGGTGGGCAGCGGCACGAACGGCGCGGGACGGCAATGCTAGATCGGCGGGGCATATCCTCCGCTACGTTTGTCGGTCCACACCCTCAGAAGATCCGCCTCTCTATTTAGGTCGCTATGGCCAGGTACGGAGCATCCCTCGGAACTAAGCCTGAGGAAGGGTGAGGAAGGATTCAGGCGGAGCAGAAGCTATGTAGAAGAACTTGAAGGGCTTCCTTTCTCAGAAGATACGACAGTGAGACTCGCCGTCTTGAAGTTGAACAGGGCTGCTGAACCGATTACAGTGCTAGAAATACCAGATCCACCATATGGGACCAATCCCGATCCAAAACCGCACCAAGAAAATCCCGTCACCTTTTTTCAGATATTTCACCGAAATGAAGAATCAAAAACAGCGAACATATCTGCCATTTATCGACCTTCATCAGATTTCCTGAGCTATTTTTCACTGCCGAAGCGATTATTTGGAACAGATTCAGAGGAATTTAGGCTCCTAATGCGCTGCAAGAACTTTTCTGCGCCGTATTCAAAATGAAATTCAAGTTTTAATAAAGATTAGGCATTTACTATTGATCAGTCCTATCTTGGGATGCACCAAGCATTCTACTTCCCCAAAATTTTTTAGTGGCCTTTGATAATTATGAAATGGTATATAAAGTACATTACGTAGAGTACAGAGTGGCACTGGGGAAGCTCAGCCTACGTTTATAATAGGCACTGTTTCGTTCCTCCAGCCTAATCTGGCACCAGCTAATCGATTTCGAAATGGAGCTGATCCAAGAGGGATTCGATTCATGGCGGACCATGCTTATGCTATGGTTGGGACTAGATCACCTATATCCCTAATCTCAGAATACATCCCTGAAACCCCTAACGCTGGAAAAATCAAAGCTTTGGGCTATGAGCCGGCCAAGAGTACAGGAAGGAAGATGATGTGAAAGCTCTGCGGAGAAATTTCCCGAAGAGGCGCTTTTCTTGGCTGAAACACTCCACCACCACAAGTTTCGCTATCCTAATTGCGGCTTTTGCATAATCCAGCATGAAAGGGTGGGGGCGGGGAGGGAAAATACGGAAAAGGAGCTTTCTTTTCCACCGCAGATTGAGAGCGAACTAAACTTATCAGAAATAATTAGTTAGTAGGTAAAGTTGTAGCAAAACGCTTGGCGCCAATTGTGATTCGATACGTACGTACTGCTAGGCATCCCTTCTAACAAGACTGATTGTAAGACTCATTGTAGGGCTACCTGAACAGTTCCTAAAGTCCCAACAGCCAGCTTGACATGAAATTCGCGGCAACTGAAAGAAGGATACTTGAGGATGATAAAATGCTTCTGTGGTCTATCATAACTAAGGACAGCGATGCAGGCATTACTCTCAATTGGGATAACCCGGAAAGGACCACTTATCTGGACCATGACTTCTCGGACTAAAAAGAAGTTCAAAATGGTTACTGAGACAATGTTTATTGCTGGCATGAGAAGAGGAATTTGATAGTTCCTGCAGCGTGATGATGGTAGTGATTAAAACATGTTAGAAGCTACTTAGAAAATAGAGCGGAAGTTAAAGCCGAGTTCACAATGGGAAAGCTGCCCTCAAAAAATCAAGGTAGAGGCAGTCAGCTACCTGAACGGGATGATGCTGTGATGAAGAAAAAACAAGAAAATGAACATAGAACCCGAAGGGTCCTATTGCCTCTTAGGCGTATCTCATCGGCGCTGACCTCACCAACGCTAGCGCCTATTCTGCTGGGCGGCAAGAGTAAAAGGGGAGAGGGTAGGGGCGAGCAGTGGCGACAGCGGCGCGGGGAAGCCATGTTAGATAGCCGGGTGCACATCCTCTGCTGCAAATTGCATGTCGGTCCTCACCTCTAGGGAGTCCGCCTGTGTTTCCATTAGGTAGGTTTCCCTTAGTTCGACTTCCGACGGGACCTCCGTAGGAATTTAGTCAACCTATGGGAAAACAAAAGTGACAGGGATGATGAGAATCAACGTGAACCATTCGCTTTCAGGATACGCCATGCATTTGAGTCTTATTTATTATCGTCATGATGTTCGCATGCATAATACAAGAATGATTCCCGCATACCGTTTTATGGGCAAGCTTGTGCTCTTATCTTCACAGGACTTGGTATCAGGACAAAGCAGGGAAAGGTTCGCTCGGAATGTTTGCTATTCAGTCCTCGTTGCGTATGATAGCGACGCTACTAAGTACTCCACATATTTTTTTAGTATACATCTATACTAGTAG
>KZ347387.1:50088-61554 GCA_002352805.1 Teladorsagia circumcincta | reverse complement strand
ATCGCGGGTCGGGGACCCCAGCCCCTACCCAACATTCAGCATACGGCCCCAGGCTCACTAATACGACTACGCTCCCTATCCCTACCCTGACCGCCACCCTTGCGATACATGGCTGTTTCTTTCGAGACAAGATGACACACCCAACTCCGCCCGTTTTTCCACTCTAAAATGTCGGGGGGGGGAGGGATAAATTGGTACAGCAATGGCAATTTACCAATTTTACCTAATTAACCCTAGCTTACCTTCTCTCGTGAAGTTTTCCCCACATTTTCCCAGTAATTAGCCTTGCCGGATTCCAAAAATCCCACTGACCTGTTTAAGTGATGCGAGTGGACGGTTAAAACTGCTTTCGGTCACAGTGCTCCGAGCAACCACGCAAGCCCTTTGCTGCATGTTCCAGCTTGCATCATGCCATGCTCTCATATCTCCATCTGTTGCTCTCTCTAACCCCAGCGCTTTGTGCGTTTTCTGCAACTCTGCCATTATTTTCTATTGGAGGACATTGTTTACATTTTCAGTAGCCCATTTTCTTTTTCTTCGCTGGATACTTGCGTACTATATTACCTCGTTTTCGTTACCACGGAATTTGCACTCAAAACAGCACGAATGCGTTCGCTTCTTCGTGAGAGACGGGGTTGGATGTGAGCCCATGACAACAGTGGAAGCCTGCATAACCTGTGGCGAGAGGTCGATTATCACATAGAATTTAAGCGACACATACGAAGTTATCTCTCCCTTAGATCTCTCCCAGCCGCTGACAGGTCCACGCATGACGGTAGCGCGGCAGCACGTACATCGGAATCAACGTTTAGGAGTGAAGGTTGATGGAGAAATTCACACAGTCAGTGGGAAAACAGGCGGACTCCCCAACGGTACGGATCGGTGCGTTCTCCCTCTCGCGTCGTCTCGTGTCTGAGTCTCTACCCGTTCAGCGGAGATAGTATTAGCGTTGAAGAGGGCAGTACCGAGGAGACGCATCAGTGCGCAAGTCGATGGGAAAGGAAGGGGTTCCATTCCTAGAGTTTTCGGCCATTTTCTCAATTTTTTCCTCTCTATGGATCACTGACCATTTCTAACTCAATTTCCTTGGGCTGCTTTTTTATCTCAAAGCGAGGGGTCACGATGAGATTGGGATGGATTTACAGTGAAAGTGGGGATGCTGAATAATGCAACAATAGCGAAAAGAAGCAGAAAAATCTATCTAAAACACGCAAAATAGGGCCTCTTTGCCTGTCCGTTGACCACCGACATAGGACGATCTAGCAATCTAGTGAGGAGTCGTTTGCACATGTTAACCTGATAGCCATCATAATGCCAGCAAATACCATGCTTTGTGATAACGCTGTCCACACAAAAGTCATACGATACGGTCGCTCGAAGAGAGATACCTCTTCAAAATGATAATCGAACGATGTTGCTGTTGGCAACTGCTGATAGGTGGAGCTCAGACGGAGGCGGAGCTCAGGGAGGATTGGCAAGCCCAGCGTTCTGCAACTAGCGCACCTTGGGCCACGAAAAGATCACATATCGCATCCTCTGGCCCCTAACCACTTCTTCCACTGATGCATTTACTTCCATGCCGCATCCACCCTTTATCGTAATCTCTCGCTTCAAGATCCGTCTGTAAATTTCAAAAAGATTTCTAAATCTTCCTCGGAAAAACGTCAAGCTTGCGCTATCGTCTTCTCAGTTCTCCCAGTATTCCACTTCCGCTTCGAATACAACCACTGCTTTCTACTCATCAAATATTCATCTGCGGCTTCGGGTTCCGTTTACCGTTAACCCCGCGCAGGTTTTCATAAATGGCTGCTGCGATTTTACCTCAACGGCCGCCTCCTATATTTTTTATGGTGTTGTGCATCGCTCACTGTACCATTCCTAAAGTATTTTTTGCTGGTTTTTATAGTCGAATTCTGATTTAAACTCTCTCAGATTCGAGCAGCAGTGCCAGCTAAGTCAAATGTCGGCTCAGCCATTAGCGCCGTTAAGCATCACCTGATCAGAAATTTGACTGCCAGAGCTGGTTCGTTAGTTGCTTCTGCCATATTACTCGGATTTTCTTTGGTTCTCATGGAAGTTATGGATCCCGCATTTAAGAGCTGCAATACGAATCAATGGATGTAGTTGAAGAGGTCGGTGCGGCTCCATGTTCTGTGCATCAAATGCCTCGTCCTGCCACTACTGTCCTTCACACACACCCCGCCATCTTGTTATCAGATTACTTATTCGAGGCTGACACCGTTGAAGACGCACAAAAGAATTTCGATGAATTGCTAGGACTCAAAACGAGTATCGGTGAGACATTCACTCCTTTTCCAATCAATTTAAGCGCGACTGTGCTGATCGGTTTCTTTCCGTGCTGTTGCGTTGATGTACCCAAAAAGGATCTCTTACTCTGGTGTGGTTTGATATTACATATTACGCGTGATATTACATATTTCACATTACGCGTCCTTTCAGCTTTTTCAGCATGAAAATTTTTGCTGCGGGAACTCTAGGTCCATCTCTGATCAAGAGTGGAGCTAGGGTCCTCGCAGCGAGAATTCATACTATCGCGAAC
Source organism: Teladorsagia circumcincta (assembly GCA_002352805.1). Taxonomy (NCBI): domain Eukaryota; kingdom Metazoa; phylum Nematoda; class Chromadorea; order Rhabditida; family Trichostrongylidae; genus Teladorsagia; species Teladorsagia circumcincta. Next base: position 58,994 of record KZ347387.1, on the reverse strand, counting down.
AAGTTCCCAGTAACGGTTCCCTGGCGAGTAGGTGTAGCGGCATATGCTACTAGGCATTTACCATAACTATTGCAACGAATTTCGCTCATAATTTTCATTTGTGTTTACTGATTTTTTTTTCAGCGGGTGGCATATCGATAATTCCCCATATTTCCCTGTAAAAGCTTGTCACATTTCATTTCACAAAATATGTTTCACAAAACATCTTATTTTCATTTCACAAAAACGCTAACTCGATCACGTCTCGTGCCTATAAGAATCATGACTTAACTGAAGCTCGGAATACTAACAGAAGAGCAAAGTGTGAAGGCAGTGTGGCGGCTCCTGAAAGGGCCGCGGGAGACGGTTATTTGCGGACCATGTTTCCGGACGTTAAAATTTCTACCGCGGAGATAAGCTACACCCAGCAAACTTCGGAGTTATGCGCTTGAGCTCATGTGGAAGCTAGCGAAACACGAATGGTGGTTCTGTTCGAGCAGCTGCCGGTCATCAGCATCTGTTACTAAGCTCACTAGCCATTTCAGGGGAAATGGTGGGTTTCTTAACAATGCAGCGTTTCTGCACAGAGGGCGAAAAACGTTTAGAACCGCTGCCGCCCCACTTCGCACCCTCAAAATTAGGGCCCGCCAGTCCCTTGATCTCAACGTACTGAACAATACGAGTTGAGTTATCTTAGTGGAGAGAGTTTGTGCTAAAAATTCCACCCACACGAGCAAGCTGATTCACTCGCCATACAACAGTTCAAAAGTGGACACCACAGCAGACCATGCGGGCCGCAGCACACGTCAACCTCAACCGTCTCAGAGCGATAATCAGAGTGGCAGGGAGGCTATTCAAATGAATGTTGTCATTTGCAATACATAAGCGCTTGAGCATATTTTTTGTATAAATAATGAATTAGACCAGCTTTTGAAGAAGTTACACGAGTGGAAGTATGTTGCAATAATTAAGGAACACCCTATACAGTAGTCGCTGACTCTGAAGTAAGTGAAAAGGCAGGGTGCAGCTTTGACTTCATGTTTTTTTTTTTCAGAACACATTGACGAAGGCTGGGAGCGAAGTTTAGAGATAGAAGAGATGGAGACGGTGCGCGCTCCACTTGATGACACACCGATCGCCAATTTCAGATCAAAAGAGGACGATATCAGCTCGATATGTACCCTTCTAATAGCTCTTTCAGTTATTGTTGCGGTAGTAGGTGTTGTTGTTTATTTTGTGATGGGAAAATAACTTTGTGAAAGTAACCCGTTTGGTGCCAAACGCATTCCTGTCTTTCGGGTTTGAATAAGGTTATATTGTGTGTAATTTTGTTTTATATTGTTTATAAAGCATATATCGCTGATGATAGATTTTTCGTATAGAAAAAACATTTTCCCGCTGTTTTGCCAGAGTGAGTGCTTACAAGGAATGCTCAATTGGTCAGACCGGTCGTTTGTAATGAGATGTAGTCCAGTGCACGCGTCTTGCGACGCTGAGCTCAAATCTGATTTCCGTTTCTGCGGAACGATTCCCTGAAGGAAGTTACGAGGGACCATTACCCTCACTGTGGCGCCCTCTACTTCCCCTTCTGTTCGTGTAAGATGAGCGGGAGAGCGTCTCTTTTAGCGGGCCTGGGATGTGGTGGACAGAGGTCTTGGTTCACATGAGTGAGGTAAAATAGTCAGTTCCTTGACGGGAAATTTTTGCATTTTTTCAGGGCTTCTCATGCGATTTCAAAAACTACACCTTTTCATTTTCTTTTTATCTTTCGTCATTTTACTGCTGGAGACGAGGCGTCTCGAATTATTTCCATGGTGGGGTTTGTGCCAGGCTTTCATTATGTTCACCTCAGCTGTCCGGATTCGATCTTACCGAAATTGACGGAAAACTAACCAGTGGATGCGATGTTCCTGGTAAGCAAAATTGGGGCCGAGTTCGGTGATTTGCGAACAATCTTTTCTCGTGGAGTAGCACTCCCGATATATCTGGCCGGAATGCAATCGTTCTGGCTGGCTAATGCCAATCCGCTCAGCTATAAAAAATCTTTCAATTCAAAAGAAAAGGTGATGGAGTGAGGTGAGGTTCCCCACCGAGGCGAATGAGGAACCTTCTACGATTTTTGACCTTCTGCTGCTTTTTGGTATCGGTAAGAGCTGGCGCCCCTGCGTATGAGGTGGCTACGTAGTTCTTCACTGACCAACTGCCTCATCGACAACTTCGATTCTCCCAGCTCATTTGCCATTTTTCTTTTTTGAAAGGGCTTCGTAGGTCGCTGTCAATTCGAGAACGGAATGTTCCAGATACCCTTCCGGTAGAATGGCTAGCCTTTCTCCCTCTCTCAGGCACATGGACACTGCTCCCTAATGTGAAGAAAACTTGTCTCTCGTCTCTACATCAGCGAGATCTTCCTACACAAAGCTTCAGCCTCCGAGTGTGAGTGTTTGCTGCCATGAAGCGGAGTATGAGGAATTCCTCCCACAGCGCCAACACCACGGTAAGATCCTCTCATTGATCGACAACCCTCACCCATACCATTATTCCATCACCAGGAATGGAAAATCTACAACTTCATGGCTCCCACATCCGCCGCATTCCCCGGACAAAAATCCATGCGGCTTGCAGTCTCTCATAGCCTTGCGCATTAATTTGAGAAATAAATTTGAGAATTTTAGTGATGTGGAGAATGCACTGACCAGGCTCGAGATTTCTCAGATCTCATTTCTGAGGAGTAATTCGATCTGTGCGATCTATGGGGACCATTGAGCGAATAGTCAATATATCACTGATTGAACTCATTCTTTGTTAAAGGCAGAATTCACGATGAAAAAGCAACCCATTCCAAATTAAGTTAGGGAAGGTGAGTGGTACCAGAGAGAAGGAAAAATCATGTGAAACGGCCCAGAACTAGAGGAATGGGGACCCTTTCCTTCCCCCTTGATCTCGGCATTGATGCCACTCCACTCTTTGTACCCTCTTCAATATAACGCTCTCTCTGCTATCTAATCACTCGCCACGTATAGACCTGTGGCGAGTGACTAGATAGACGGTGGGCGGAGATAGTCGGATCCGCCAAGACTGAGCCATGCTAGCTCTCCGAGGTCAAATCTTCCATTGCCAATTGTGTGTCTGTCCGCACCCTCAAGGGGTCCGCCGGTCTCCCAACTAGGCAATTTCTCCCTTCTTCGACCTTCATTCTTTCTGTGAAGTCCTCCTTTAAACAATTGTCCCACCATGGTCTATACCTTCGATACTAATGATGTGGAAATGATGTGGTAGCCCTAATCAAGAACATATGAAGTGTCACTGAAGTAAGAAGTCACCTTGGAAAGCCGCCAGAAGAGACTTGAACGTCTTGGTTCCGCCTAATCTTTGGTTCCGCCTCCCAGCTAGCCAGAAAGATCGCGCGATTGGCTGCGCGGTTCTTGCGCGATTTGGTGTAAATTGTTCTTTGAGGAATATCGCCTCATTTTGTTTGGCTTTACTTGCTTGAAACGTTCAAAGCAACATCCCCAGCAGAAGTCGTGTGAAGTATCTATACAGAGGGTGAGGTAGAGCCCACGAATAGCGGATGTGCCATTGTCGCTGCTCGAAAGGGCGCAACAATGACGCTTGGGTCTTATAAAGTCAGCTTTTGTCAACTAAGCATCTGGACGAGTTACTATGCGACGCACACGCTATGATACGCAGCGCGCATTACGGTGTAATGGCTAACACAAATACGCGCGGGTTAATGGAGCTGTGGAGCAAGCTACTTCGTGCTACTCGTACAGCCACATTTCTTGCTCCCACAAGCCAGTGATGAATGCCAACGCAGCGAGCTTGTTCGGACAGCTCGTCCAACACGCCCCTTCCTTCATTTCAAAGGGGGTACCTGTTTGAAGACTTCATCGGCGATTTTCTTCGATTTTTTTTCCATTAGCAGTCAACTCGCCATATACAACTTAACTACCAACCGTTATCACCCTGCGAATTCGATCTGGAATTGTTGGTTTGATGTTGAATAAATCTGAAAACGAGGTCTCAAACTGTCCTAAAGTCATGAGATACCCTGATATAATGACAGGTAGGATTTATTCAAACAATTTCGGCTACAGTAAAAATCTATTTTACAAATATGGTTACCAGAAATGATCGCATAGGTATGTTTCAAAAGGATTGAAAGCTAAATAGAAAGAGAGAATAGTGTTACATTTGTGATTGACATAGATATTCATAGGCACACGGGTTACCTTTAGTACATCACATGGATTTGAAGGATTAGAAAACTGGATGCATTCGTCACATCTTGCTCGGTAGTTGGATGTAACAGGAAGAAGAACTGCACTGGCTGAAGATATTCAAAACATGAATACCCGATAGTGACCAGTGCACATGTGTAAGATGTCAAACAATGGAATTTAGTGAATATGTTTGAACATGGAAATCTACTGATGGAATGACGGCGTGAATTACTTATTTAATAATGTCTCTAAACGAATACAAGCCATAAAACGAAGAAAACGCCAAGGTAAAGAAACACGTTAGAAAGAAACTGCTCTTCTTGATACTGACGGGAACCCTGTTGAGGTGCAGCTGGACGTGGATCTTGTGGTGCGTTGAACCATGTTGTGAAGAAAGACAAGGGAAAAACGCCTTAACAGTTCAAAAAGATCAAAAAAATATATAGCAACATGCACAAATCTGTTTTAATTTCACGATTACTCGGCCAACATGACAGACATTTCACTGTTTACCGTTGAGATCCCCGTAACACTCGGCGACGGACAAGCAATGGAGAGATCGCGATGGCTCCATCGCTTGTGCGTCGCCGAGTATGACGGTGATCTTCGCCGCGATGGGCCCGCCAAGTCTTTGGGAGCGCCGAGACGGTAGTGCTCGCGAGCTGAGCGGTAAGTTTGAAAACGCCCTAAAGATGCTGACGGACTGCTTTCAGATTTACCCGCACAGTTTGCGGGTACTACCGACTCGGCCGCGCTCCAAAAGCTGAAAAGTCAGGAGGCCACGGGGGTGGTGCATTAGGAGAGAAATCGATTTTTTTGCTTTTCGCACGCGGAACTTTTTTCGGTGCGGGACCCAGGTCCACCACTGCTTAAGAGTTCCACGCGCTGAAAGCATAAAAGTGGCTTTCTGTCCTAGCGAGTTCCGCGCGCTGAAAGCATAAAAGTGGCTTTCTGTCCTAGCGAACCACCCCCAGGACCAAGAAATGAGCTTCAGCTTCCAAATGTATTAGCAGTGCCATTGTTAGAAACATGAAAGAAATATGGCAACAACCTCACTATACCATTGCCAAAACTAGTAATTTGAAAGAAAACTAGTTCAAAAAAGCTTTCTCCACTCACCAATTCCTAAAGAAAACTGTACACCGCCTCCCGGTCCTCCATCGCCCCATTGAAATCCAGGGAAGCCCTGCTGAAATGAAGTTTACGTTCCCGCGGTCAAATAAATGCTCCTCAATCAAAACAAAACAATCGGACATTAAGTTCATTTCAAGACAGAAAACAACACGAACAAAGAAAAAACGTTGCATCGTTAACTTTTAGTAGTAGATTTCTGCTAATGAGACACTGAGCTTCACAACTCCATCGCGCAAGGATTACTCCAAACCTTTTCCTTGATCTTTGAAAGATAGGCTTTCTACCTGACGCCGATACAAACCTGTTCGCGGAAATCCGAGCTTTTTCAGACATAAGCTTTTTCTAGACAGTTCGCTGTCCCGAAGTAGCTTACTGTCTAGCGTTAACTAAGTCAAACATATTCGCACTCTCTCAGCAGTTATTCGATTAGTAAAAAGTTAGTGATTTTGTTCCTGTGTTCGAAATGCCCCCCCCCTGTTCTGCAAGAATTTGGGAGGGGTCGCGGCGACCCTGCGGCGAACGCGGCGACGCTGTCGTCAGCCTTGCCTGAGTATTCGACGCTAAATCACGTACTTTCTTGCCTGAGTATTCGACGCTACATTACGTATGGTATTCGACGCGCGCACATCGGCAAGACGATACGCAATTTAGCGTCGAATAATCAGGCAAGTCTGACGACCGCTCGGCCGCGTTCGCCGCAAGTTCGCCGCGACCCCTCCCAAATTCGTGCAGAACAGGGGGGAGCCGTTCGAAATTAATCAATGTATGTATTATTCAGGGATTCCACTACCAACTCTAAAGCCTTTTCTATTCTACATGGCTGTGTTTATCGCTTTCTTTGATAATCAAAATTTCCTAGACACAAGATTCACGAAACGGAACACCCGAGTGGGTGTAAAAAAGCGCACCTTCAGCAACTGCTATTCATTTATGTGAAAAAAAAGCCAAAAAATCTGAATGATTCGCGATACTTGCGTTGGTATTGTAAGAATTGCAAAGACGAGATTGTTCTCTTAAAACACTAGGTTGGTCAGTCTCGAACAAATTGCACTGAATGCCAGAATTTTTTCAGCGGATCCTGCGACTGCGCGGGATTGACCCTATGGAGAAGAAGGAGCTGAAATTTTTTTGAGATCTTCAAAAATCCCGCAACATGTTTGCTGAAGTAGCATCCACCCTTCAATTTCAGTCTCGCTGTCTCGCTACTTGCTAGACCTATTACACCGAATTCGCGGAAAGCTTCTTAATAAATTTAGCTCTTTAACTTTTACGAGTACTTCTTAGGAAAGTCAGGCTACACCAAGGACTAAGCAGAAGATGGGAGAAGGTATAGCTCTGAGTTTTTTTTTTATTCAGAGATGATCCGTATTCCAACCACCCCGTCACTGGCAATCACAATGCTCCCTACCTGACGCTGCTGAAAATGGAGCTGGACACACTAGATCGCTTGCCAGAGCAATTCTCATACGACATGGGGACAGTACTGAGACATAGTTAAAGGCTTGTAATGATCCAGGAATATAGTTTCGGTCCCGAATGCATTGAGCCCAAACCAGCTCCAAACACGATCTGACATCCTCATTTCAAGTTGACTTACCGTGATTCCTTCGATTGACAATTAAGCATACTTACCGTTGACGAGGGGTGAACGCAGAATGGTGACCGGTTCACAAGCGGCAATAGCCTTGTTTACAGTTAATTGAACTTCTTATATTGTCCTACCACGAATGGCTAGAGCACTGACGATTACGAAACGAGTGGAAGCCCCAAGACTAAGCATTAAGGTGGGAGAAGACCCGATAGGAAGGGCATGCGGGAGCAACAAAATGAAGCGGTTCAACGGAACGAGTTCAAGGAGTCCGTCGACCGCAGTATCCTGGCTCCAACGTTTTGTGCGTTCCGACTGTTGAGGTCAATCTGGTCCGAGTCGAGCCTTACGGATTTAGAGGACTACGAGAGAAGTTGTGCACTGCAAACCCTTACATGCAGATATCGCAGTCCAAGCAAAAGTCCAAGCTCATCCACGTGGATGGCAACGCTTCCAATGCGCAAGAAATGCAAGACAGGTCTACCTTTTAAGACACTGCTGATGAGGCGCTTCGGGAAATTTTCAGAACTTTCGGTGGGGAGCTTTCACCCGCCTGAAAGCCCAGATCTCGTACCATCGGAGTGCCCATCTGCTCCCCTATCGAGACCACTCTAGAGTAAGAACTCATTCCAATCACGAAGTTAAAATCGACATCCAATCTTTGTTCGACGAGCATTCAACGGAGTTCTGCGAGAGAGGCATCGAATAGCTTCTGTGCGTTGGCAATAGGTGTAGATATTGATGGTGTGTATTCAGCTGGATGAATTGAACACAATTATAATAAAAATATAAAAATTAAAATTTCACCATTCTGTTGCAGGAATCCAATGAAAACGGTGAGTTTGGCTTGAATGACATGGCATGATCCGCCAAAAATAGCCGAATGCGTATAAATTGTCTTGTCTCCGCCCTGAGCGTTTGCCGATGGCGACAGGGATTGCATACCGTCTGTACCTACCCATTATTTTAATCGGAACGCCTTTTGCTCTAGGCCATCGACAGTGAACGATACCCTTAAAAAGGCAGACGAAAAGGTCAAGCCTTCCCAATGAAGCCATACGCAGAAAAGACTGCTGAGGAAACCTTCAAAGAGCTCTCATTTGGGAAGTTTTTCAACAACCACCGCCCCACGTGTTCTTCCGTCAAGCGACTACTATTTTTCCCACTCATTCAACCCGTGCAAAAGTGGTACAATGGCAAGTGGCGCTGTTTACCAAGCGCGCGGCCCGGGGATCGAATCCTGAGTCACGTGTCGTCTAGGCCAACCAAGCCTTCCATTCCTCCGGGGTCGGTAAATAAGTGCCAGACTTGTCTGGTAGAATAAAACACTGACTCGAACATCGGCTGGTTGCCACTGCGAATGTACAAATAGGAGTTGAATGCGTGCCGCATCCTATAAGGGACTGATATACGACGTACTTTGTCCCTCTATCCATATGAACATTCCATCTCACAGGGTAGTGTTCAAGAATTATGTAGGCCTCAAAAGCTACTTCAATTATTTTTTGTTCTATACTACTCTAGGTAAGGCCACTTCTGGGGCATGAAATCAATCATTCGGTCAGCAAGCAAGAAAAAGTTGTAAATATGTATTCGAAGAATGACCTTGTGTGCTTATAACCTTATCGTGCTTATGATTAAAGCTGATATTGGGTGAGATTTTTATTGACCTTTTAACCACTTCACTGTGGTCAAGCTTTGACTGGATGCATAAAACAATTAATGGGTAAAGAAAAAGTGCAGAAAAAACACGAATTAATAAATTACTGCTATAGATTTACTAAAAGATAAAACTTGTGTTCTCGTTACCTGGTTACGAGGCTTTTGTCTACCAAAGGGTAAGAGTGAAGATGGGAAAGCACACACTTGAGATCAGGACTGAGCTTTGTAAGGCTGATGTCAGAGTCTGCGATCCGTCGCAGGTTTCGCTGTTTTTCGCGATTTTCGCGATTTGCGCGATTTTCGCGATTTTCGCGATTTGCGCG
>KZ347384.1:33546-47374 GCA_002352805.1 Teladorsagia circumcincta | reverse complement strand
CAAGAGCTGAATGCTACCTCCCTCAAGAGCAGCCATTGCTGATGCTATCACAGCGATGAGATTTGTGAGCACAACATGCGGCTTCTTGATGATGAATTGCCCGCCTTGCAGTCAGGATTAACATTTTAACGATTACATGCACCGCTGTGTACCGAAAGCTCTGCGGCATATGTTTTATCGCATCAGCAAACCCACCAATCAGCTTAGGGTTGTGAACGACACGGTGTCATTCCTGGCACTGTTCTTGGAACTGCAGATAGAGGCGTGTGAAATTTGAGGGAGATGGATAAAGTGGCATGACTCATCAACAGCCTTCCGGCCCTATGACGGTTTCTGTCACCTGCTTTCAGTACTGTACAGTAGTAGATCTTTCTAAAAATGGTTAAGCTCCGTCGAGCTACCTTCCTAGGCAGGTACAACGAGGAAAAGTCGTGGGCGCTCGCAAGTTTTGCACAACTGGGCCGATTGCAGGAAGCTCCAACTAGGGTGTGGGTCCCCAAAACTGCTTCTCTGGACTTCCCTATTCTTAACCACCGAGAGGTTCGGGGACCCATGCCCTAGTTGGGGCTTGCTGCTTCTGGCCCCGGTGCACTTGTCATCCTGTGCATCACCAGTTCTTCTCCTGCGAGAATTCAACTGCCTAAGCTGAAAGTTGCGCGGCCCTTCCCATGTAAGTTGACCGAAACTGTGGAATCTGCCCAATCTTCATTTCCTTCTATAACCTTCCCTAACGACAAAAAACATTTTAGGGAAGCAGTGGCCAGAAATTTCTTTGGATGCACCTTTCAATTGTCTCAGCTCCTCCTCGTTCATCTCTTCCGCAATGTCAAAACCTGTCATGTGCCTTTCGTCATGCATCAGTTTCCCGCAGTGACAAGCTGAGGCATGATGAATCTCCCCCGCGAAGCGAAACCCTTCTCGGCCGTAAGAACCGATGTAATGGCTCCACAGTCAGAAAAAAAAAGGTAACTCGTTCACTGGGAAACTGGACGCTATCATATCGTCAGAGTTTGATGAATGAATCTCTGGAATCACCTCGAGAAGGGAATCCTCAGCAAAAACAGAGTTTGACATTTGAACTCAAAGTGAAGAAGGCAGTGGTCAAAGATTTCGATTGCACGTTGACCACCCTTTCGGGAAGCGCCACGCACTGGGCTATTTCAGTCAGGTGCCCTTTGCCATTCCATTGTATCATCTTGCCAAGGACGAAAACTCCTCAAGTTTGTAGAACTGCCGCTTTGCTACATAGTGCATACACTTCGCGCATTCAGTGAGAAAACTCTTTTCAGTCGTAAATTAGACTTCTTTGGCTGGATGCTGATGCTCAAGTAGGTGTTGATACCACATCTGGTTTCTGCAAAAATGGTTCATTTGTTGTGAAAGCCCAGCGTGAATACAATAGAGCACTGTGTCGAAGAGTCAGCTGGCTTTACACTAAAATGCACTCCATATGTGCAGCGCATCTGATGTGAGCTGCATACCTAACTAATATTTATGGATGCTCTAGACGACAACGATCGTTCAAACTTTGCCCTTCCTTTGCTCTTTCTGTACATCTTACGGAAATGGACCAAAAGCAACAATGAAGGTCCGCTATACAGCTTCCATAGCTATTCGGATGAAACAGTGGGCGAAGGGAATTGTAGTTGGGGTGGGATTGTTGATGGCTTAGAAGAAATATTCTGAGTAGATTCAGCTGTTTGCAGGAGCTGTTTATACTCGTCTATACCCCATGCTCGCCTGTTTCCCCTCCCCACCCCCACCCCGCTACTCGACACCAATTTCGAACTACTATTGATGGCGGAGTTTGAGTGTGTCATGTGATGCAGGTTCATCGACTCATACCATCAGTCGTTGAAAAGACTTTCTAAAGGGTGAGGGACAAGTTTGATCATTCGCGATCCCTTTCTGCGATGCGCCAAACACTTCACTTCCATTTGAAATCGTAGTGGCAATTTAAATGCGCTTTAGCCTATACAGTGACTTGCAAGGCTGGCTGAAATGCAAGTCAGTTTTATTTATCCTCTCAAATAAGTCTGGTACCAATAAACCGCGTCGGAGGGAGGGGAGGCTTGGTTGACCTGGACGATACACGACTCATGATTTGCTTCGTGGCCGCGCGTGGTAAGTAAGGCCGCTTGCCACCACATCACTTCCGCTCGCCCTCCCTCCCCTTTTTTTCAAGATATCGCAAAAACTCTAAGGTCGGCATCTGGTAGCGGTGACCCTACCTTGATACCATTTCGAAAAACTCCAGAAGTTCGCTCGAAAAACTAAATTTTTGGGCTGGCTTCATGCAGTGCAGTGGCTAGAGGCGCCACACACCACTTGCTTGGTCGTTGGATTACTTCGCTTCGTCGTGATGTAGACCCATAATCGGTTACTCACGTAAACTTCAGATTCAGATTGCGAGGAAAGGTTGCCGCAAACTGCCTTCTGCGATTCCTTTCATTCTCCAAATTTCTCCACTTTCGGACGTTCTTTCCGAATTTTCATGATATAGGCCAATTCCCGTGATTTGCTTCTGCAATATTTAGCAAAGATCGGCGAAATGTATTGTCAACTCGTCTACGTTTCCCAAAATGGAGAAACTGAGAACAAACGCGTGGTATCTTTCCATTGGTGAAATCGGCGCCAAGCGCTCTGTCTTTTTTATCCCCCTAAGAAATGACTAATAACTGGGGCTCAGAAGTGTCTTTCATCATGCAGTAATAAATCTCTGCAAACTGAGACTTTGGAATATGAAAAAGCTAAAATGAAGAACGATTTCATAGCAAGTGGCGCGTTAATGCGTTTCGGCATCAATCAGTGTCAAGTGTCCTGAAAGCTGTCGACAAGGAAACAATCAGCCTCACCGCAATCCAATCGTTGTCAAACACCATCGAAATCTTCGACTAAAATGGCCCATCGCGGAACCAAAGTCATAGCCAACAGGTAAATAGATGCGCACATGAGAAAATGTCTCAGAATAGTGCCTGGGCTGCTTGCCACATCGTTAGGGATCCTTTTGGTAAGCACTTGTCTTGAAAGGACTAATGGTAAGCTACTCTTGGACTCCCACCCCTTTGACTATTGACTAAGATTTCGAAAACTACAACCAGGAAAATTCGAGAAAAAGTAAAAAGAACAAAATCAGGATCCGAAAAGAGCTTTCAAAAGAATAGTTCAATCTTATACTAAACAGATACTCATTGAAAGAGCAGGTGTTGATATTGCTAAGCCCTTGGTCAAAGGTTATTCTGTTGTGGTACAGTGTTGAACTCTACGTAAAGGAAAGCTCCCGGCTCGGATCAACCATCAGTGGGGCAGTTCCCAGAAAAAGAAAGGGCAAACAGGGCGCAAATTGAGCAACAAAACTGCTCGCTCGCTCAACTTGTATAATTTTTTCCCGAGTTCTTAGCCGTTTGTGGTTCTTTTTGCAGTTGAGCACTTTTCGACCTCGCGCTGTCATGGAAATGATCCATGGATTTTCGGAATGGTCGGCTCTTTTCCTTATCCTTCGAGTATCTTCGGGTTTCACCTGCAGGGATGTTACGGGATGTGCTAAGCCACCCACTGCCGTTGCCACCAGGATGAAAGTCGGTCGAGCATTCGTCACATCTACGACTTCCGCCTGTTCAGTAACGCTACCCCGCGCGTACAGTCACTCTCTACGAGGGTGAATAACGGTCAAGGAAATCCTCGTCCATGGCTTTGCTGTGCATGTAGTGTCGAGAGTTACTGTACGCGCAGAGGGCACAGACGGCTCACAGATGGCGAGAGTGAATGTCCGCGCGGGAGAGCGTGAAAGAACGAGCGAAATTTCCCGACGAGTTGTTGCCGTTTCCTCGAGCGATTTCACCCTGCTCTTGACATCAGTCTGACACAGTGCAGAGCCAGTCGAGGACCTCCTTGGTCGTTGTTCGCCCTGGTTGCCCACGGATGCCATCTGTGTATACAACAGTTCAAATACGGTAGACCGATTGGAGCGCTGAAAAGTTGCAAGAGCGGTATCGAGAGGATTTGCTTTTGGTAGGCTCTGGCAAGATCTGAGCACCTGCTTGCAGGCCATGACGGATGCTCCTCCAGCCCCCGCTTGCATCACTAATGATTCCAGTGCCAATGATTATAATTTTTATCATTTTAGAACTAATTATTGCTTGTAGACAGTAATTGAAAATTACTCATCAGGTTTTCACTAATTTTCGTCTGCGCTTCACTTTTCAAAGGGATCGAAAGAAAAATTCATCTGGGAAATGGAAGGATTTTCCACGAAATCTTCAGGAAGTTCGGGAATTTTTCAATTTTCATCGTTGCGATCTTATATAAATTAGCGGTAAAATTTGGAATGGGGGTGGAAGGTGGGTTAGGTGGAAAGAGGTGTGGTTTTCTAATGCGTTGCAAGTCTCGAAGTGTGTGATCCTGATCTAGTGATTTGTTAGATTTACCCGCTCGAGCCTAAGCATAAGATTAAACCCATGTCCATCACCACCTGCACTGCACTTTATTAAGAGCCCTGACAAAGTCTTCTCATTGAAAGCTGCCCATGAGGGTCGTGTACAAACACTAAATAGGGCCCAATGGCTGAACCAAGTGTTCGATTTGCTCCCAACGATAAAGCTCTACTTTCATCTGAAGGTGTTCCGGCTCTTTACCCTCTATGAAGCGAAAATGACATTATGGAGCAACGTTTTCCATTTTGAATGCGGCAAATAATTGTTTGCTCCTTCCCGAACTATTCTTTTCAAAACTTGAACTTTTGGGAGGTGGAGGGAACATAGCCGAATATTCAATTATACGTAATTATTCGTACAGACGTTCTTCTGCAAGGAACTCATGGCACTTCCACAATCAACGAGTAACGACTTAGGGTCGTTGTGCTGATAGCATAAAAGGCTTATCAGGACGGTTTCATGCGCCTATAAATCTCCCTTGCACAAAGACTGTCAATGGATCTTCACTTGAATGGCGTCGTCTGAACAATGAACGATATTGAGAGGGGATGATGCCACTTTCATGGCAGAAAAAGGATTTGTCCCTAAAAGCGGCGGACCCTGCTAGTGAGAGCGCCATCTGATTATACGATTTTATTAATATGATTATCTGATTTTATCATGATTTTATTCCCGAAATTGAGTATATTTCTGAACTTGCAAGTATCCTTCGGAACGGATTCCTGATGGGGTACAGTAGGGTTCAAGATGTTGCTTAGGGATAGCATAGTCAACTACTTCAAGTGCCACTGTTTGTGCTCTTCTTATGCGTCTGAAATAGTATTGACGGTGGCGCCTGTAAACGTTCAGTTACAGTGCGACCCTCCTTAATTGGGTAATGCTCTCCCAACGATCCCCTACCTTCACCGATACAAAGAGGCATGGATCTGTTGGATCTGTTGCATGCACTGCCTTCGGATTCGAAAATTTGGAGAAAAAAACCGGATTTGAAATCTGTAATGTATAAGTTTTCGATAGTTGCCAAAGTTACGTGACGAAAAGCCCCTTTTTCATGATGTGAATAAATGAAAGTTCAGAGAAATTAAGCAAATCGAGTTCCTTAGCCTTTTGTAAAAGCTTGCGGCACAATGGAACTCAGAATAGTCCATGTACGACTTTCTTGCAATCTTGGCATGATGGGTTCGGTATGAATGATTCTTCAAGCCTTTCAAAATTGAATGTTTCATTAGGCTTACGTTTCGGCTTTTTCGCCAGAGCCCCAGAGCCTGAAATGGTCAAGAAACATCCAACAAACATTCTTTTCATTCTCAGCAACTCTGGGAAGTGTACGGTTGAAATGGCATGAAATGATAATTTTCTGACCATTTTAGGCTCTGACGAAGGGGAAGAAGCCGAAACGTAAGCATAATGAAATGTTCAATCTTGAAAGGCTTAAAGAATCATCCATACGATAGACCCCCTCTTACATCGGACCTTCTGTCGCCAAAGGTTCACAAATTGAAAAATTGAAATTGATATTTCACAAAATGTTTTGTAGACTTTCTATGATGCGGATAATGATGTCTTTTGACGCTGCACCTGGCCAAAATATATGTTGCGCGATTGCTTGTTGTTTGAAGGGTGACAGATGTATGTATGAGTGAGTATAGCGAGAGATTGCTGCGCAAACACTAACAGGTTCATGTAAAAATTTTGGTGTCACAGGGAGCGTAGTGAATCACTGCATCTTTTCTACTGTTTTTTCTTCAGCAATCACTGATCATCCAACAATTTTACCTATTATAATGTGACATACATGATCTTTTGACCCCAAAAATGTAAACCAGACAGTCGTCGAATGTATACAAGTGCTAAATAGATCAGAGTAAACGATAGTTTTCCTTTCAGCCACACGGTGGATTCCAGTACACATTGCATAGAGATATGGTTTTATAGCATAAGGCATAGAAAATGACTGCTTCCCCGCAATACTGGCAACGATTCACAACCTCGATTGAGCCTTTCACCACACAACTTTCACCCTAACACCAAAATGAAGTAAGAAGAGGCCTGGGATCGAATGGCTAAAAGGTTCATGAAGAACCGTCAGATCACCTTCCTGATCGGTTGTCCCGTAGCTTGTCCCGTAGCTCTCCGAATTGAAGCAATGTCTTCATTCTCTGTGAGGTACCGAAGCGCTGCTCTGGTTCTTGTTCACAAGGGATGTGGAGCTGTTCATACTTTTTGCTAGTGCTCCCGTGGAAATGATCCACCATGCCGGCAATCGTCTGATTTGGAATTTTGTCAAACATTCAGGGAATGCTCGCACATGCCGCATACATGGGTGGCCAAAAAAGAAGCGACACTTTGCCCATGACGCATATCAGCAAGCTTTACGCCGTTCAGGGACCCGATGCTGGTGGATGTTTCACGGCGAAATATTCAACAGAAGTCCCTGTATAAGCAAAAGCAGACCCTTCTACACTGGCCTAACCGTGCCCAGAATATGACGTCATCTGCTGTCACCATCAAGCTCAAGGAAGCCTCCCGTTATTGCTCCAGCCTGAAGCTCCTACGTAAATATTTTAACCGCTTAATTGATGGATAGCTTCCCAGAGACACTAGCTTCATTACGAGAGACCGCTTAAAACCAGCGTTTCAGATAACATCTCGATGGCCCATGGTCCCTCGACGTCCTTGAGCTTGCACTCTGCACCTTGTTCCCGTGGAAAAATCTTTTGATGCCGTCGGTGTGGAAAATGGTTGAAAAGTTTTCTGATAGAATGGAATGAGCTCCTCAAGTAAGAGTTGGGGTCATTCGGTTTAATTCTGGGAAAGAGGTTGATGCCGTTTTAGTTGTGGGGTGGAGTGCCTCTTTTTCTTTGGCCACCCTCTATGTAGCTCTTCTCGAAAGTAAATGGACAGTATGGAGCATCGCAGCTTTGCTAAAAACACTTCATTTACCTTTCTACTTTTTTTTTAAAATTTTTTATCCTATTTTGTACATTCGCAACAAGAAAAAGTCTTGCAACAACAATTCCTTAAGAACGCACAATAAAAACAGCTCATTGTAAAACCACAAAGATGTGTCACGCGAATCCATACTGGCTTTACAAGTGCCAACGTTGGAATGAAATTATTGGGCAACTTGGGTATCCCTCATGTCAAGTATTGCTACAATACCTACTTGAACTGAGCTAAACTGCTGGACAAGGTGTACCTTTTGACAAATTTTGCAAATTTAGAAAAAGCTTGCACAAAAGAGAATTTAGCACTGACCTCAGACCTGGACTAGGACGAGAAAATTCAGTTTCTCATCACGTGTGCATGAGGGATAAAGTGTGACAGCACCTCGTAAATCGAGCGCCGACTTTCTATGAAAATTTTGAGCACCGCTACCGGTACCTAAATTCAACAGAACTGAAGGTCTGCTTCCAACATCTTTTTTTCTAACGAGACGTCTTGGACCACCATTGTCGTTGAAACCAAGCGCCCACGTTAGGACCTTCTCGCGAAATTGTTCTGGATAGCTTTCAATCTGGAAATGGTCTCTTTATTGCGAGGAAAGATTACTGAAGATCCATATTCTAAAAGTGAGCGAACATTCGTTTTATGAACTCTGATGAGGAGATGCTGATGGTTAGGTGCAAGCCCTTCAGTACTTGGTCGAGCTTCTTCCCTGCATTGTTAGCTATTCGATGATAAAGTCTAAGTCTTTACCTAGTTCCACCTTCTCAAATTCACAACCATCAATGGAATAACTAAAGTTACTGCAGTGCTTCCTGGATGCAGAAGATGTCTTATCACACGATAAAGGCAGTCCTCGTAACTTATGGTTAGATCACTTAACGACAGCGTCAATAGCACCTTGTATCACCATTCCATCACTATCTCGGGTTGTAAATTTTGATATCATCAACAAAGACTTTGGTAACCCCGACCCCCTTCTACTACTTGATCGGAAGAGAGGTTGTTATGATGAATGCAAGACACTACAGAATAGTTAGTGTGCTTTGATTATAATGTTTTCTCTAGACATACAGCTGCATTGATGATATCACTATCCTAATCAGCGCCGATAGGCTCAAAGTCATCCAGGCTCCCTTTCGCTACTTCAACTTCTTTTCTTATTTACTGTGCGACTAGCTTCCTCGGATCACAATCATTTTGGCATTTTAGTGCATTTCAACGTGGTAGAAAGACTTCGAAGATCATCCCATGGAAAACGATGTTTTTGACTCCGTAAGACTGGTTCTTGGGCTTTCTCGCGGAAGCAGGATTCAATCTAGACTGCCCCCCCCCCGAAGGTACGCTGCACCACATCATTATCTCATTTTATTCCTGTGAACGCCTTTAAGTAGAGGAACAAGTCTGGAGCATATCGGAATAAGCTCCTCCAGTTTCTTCTACCGCGTTCGCTTGAAGATTTTACCCTTAGCTGGCGGCGTTAGAGAAAATCGGACCTAAATAGTCTCAGAAAGGCACAAGTTTGCCGCCATACTTCATCTTGCAAACTACTATCAGTATAGACCTGAGCACCTTGTAGAGTGCGCGTGGCTCAGATTCCTTTTTATACCACACATTCTAAATACCAATTCAATAATATTGAAGCAGGTAGTACTTAATTCTACGTTTTCAGTAAAGACCGCGATCAGTCAACAAGGGCATGCCATTTGTTTCATCACCGAGACACTTACTTGATTCCAGAAATGCGAATGCAAAACCTTTGTAAAACTGAGCGATGGTTAATTTCCTTCGAGCGTTCGCACCTGAACAACGGCGTTCTTTGTGAGATTGTTTGTCGGGTTGAGTGATGTCGCTTTGAGTGACACGACATCACTTCATCGTCGATATGAGATTTATTGTAACAAAGCACATAAATCGGTGAAAAACGATTGATTTTATGGCACGTTGGGGCGGTCACTTGAAAGACGCTCATACGTCATTAATCTCAGAGTAATATGGGGGGCAACATCATAAATTACTCCCCGATAGTAGTCGTAAAGAACGCACGGCCGGAAGATGCGGAGGTCATCATTCCTCGCCTCGCAGATGGGGCCTAATCATACGTTTCCACGGGGACCATTACTCTCTGTGTACTTTGGCAAAAGGGACGGGAGGTGAGGGTCACCTTCACAGAAACATAATCAGGTGGCTAGATCTCAAGTGGTGTCACCATCCAACCTACCAGCAAAACTGATCGGGTCGGGAGTTTTGATTAGGTAAAGGCAGGAATACTATTGCCAGATACCGAAGGATGGTCCTGCTTTCTATGCAGTTCCAATCATGTAAAGAAAAACAAAGGGATGACATTTTATCGGGAAAATGAATCTCCAGTAATCGATTGGCACGAACTCGATGACTAAACGAACTGTGTGAAGTATTGCCCCATTGCAATGAAACGTCCTCCAGTTCAAGAAAGGACCCACGACGATGATAGAAGTCGGAAAGTCCGAATGCGAGTTTGCTCAAGGACGATTCCAAAGGTAAAGTATTTAAAATTCTCAAAGCGAAGAAAGAGTTGTTATTTTTCGTCAGAGCCAAAATCTTGTAGCAGAGCACACCAAAGTGATGCATTGCAGGATGAGTCCCTTTCCTCACGAGTTTCCTGAAATGCTCCCGATATGAAGAAGGGTTCCATCGTAGGAGTAGATGGTAATTTTAAGCAAGGAGAGACTTGGCCCGTCGTACAACACTGAGACTCCAGCTGCTGACTTTGCTTCACCCGACATAGCGTTTTCGCGAGAAAAACCAGCCCAACAACGAAACCAAAAGGACTAGAAAGTGATAGCTCTTCCACCTACTCATTTCTGAAACAACAAGAGGATAATGCCTTATTGTCGAGTACTGAATGAATGCAGGAGCACAATAGATTCATTAATCTTCACAATCACAACATCAGGAAACACGAGCGCTCTTCATTTGGCGTCCCAAAAGTAGTGGAAGCGAAAAAGAAAGCGTGTAGGAGCTCCTACTACTGCTCCCAGTTATTTCCAGGCGGATACCTTGCCTTACCAAACTGCCTTAACAACAAATGTACCGATGCCTATACAATACTGGGTGCTCGACAGGACACCCGTCGCGCGGCGAGATGGCAGAGACGGAGACGGGTCAGGGGACGACTCGCAAGGCATATTGATGCAGCTTGGCGTCAAGTTAAATAGAATAGTACTTCCCATACTGCACAGTACGCTCTCCGACTCGTCCGCTGACCCGTCTCCGTCACTACCATCTCGCAGCGTGATGGGCCTCCTGTCGGGTACCCTGCAATACTTGAAGGCACATCCTGCGATAAGGTTGTTGAGCTGCCTCTCCCGCTAGTGTACACGATTGGAGAGTCCGCATCCGTAAAAGGGGAACCACCTCCCGAGCCAAAACACGTGGCAAGGGCGTCATGTGTTTGAAATCGCGTCCCGAAACCTTCAAGCTGTGATGCTCACAGTTACATTTCTCTGTCTGGAACAGCCTGGGCGTCAAGTGTTTCCCAAACTGTCGACCACAGTTTACCTCGCATGGTCGCCAATCGCTGTGAAAAACAGAAAGAAAAAAGATAGTAAACATGCACAGAAACCGTGTGATTTCATTTCCTTCATAAATCGGTGGCTTGAGGTTTATCCTACACAACAAGAATGAAAAGACGTACAACATTGAGCTTGTTTTGGTGACAAATGCTTATTTCGGTAACAAATCGAAGAACCAAGAACACTTTCTTCCCTAAAAACTCCCGCCGTAGAACTGTTGCATATATTGTCGGCCCCAACCTTTATCTGTTTCCTGGGGCGCCGTCACTGGAAAGCTTTTGCCCCCTCACTTAGTGTTTCCCAAATTCGCGCTTCATTTGCATCCCAACCTCTTGTGTTCCATGTCGAAACGATGAACTTTCGAAACTGCAAAAGAGGAGCGATTTCCTTTTTTCAATCCGGCTATACTTCGCATGAGTCGGCGTCAGGGCCCGGGATACATAACAGACACCCTTTGAAGCTGACGGGACCGTGTGCAAAACTACAGCTGCAAATCAATTGTTGGAAGCTTCTGCAGCGAGACGAGCGCCATAGTAGCCCCATAATGCAGAACGAATTACGGTTAGAAATTCCTCGACCATGATCCTATGGTGAGCAAGAGTAGTGTCAGGAGTAAACTTACGCACAGAGGGCTCGCGTTTGGCGAGAGTGAATTCCGCACGAGATACCGGAAAAGAACAGGACGTTGCCTCTTCCTCGACCTATTTTCACCTTGCCATAGCCTACAAGTCGGTCCAATTTGAGTATTACATTCGTCCGGTCAATGCAGCACTCCCATTTCGGTGTCCATCAGGAGACGGCATCCTCTTTGGTGAACGTTTACGGCGAGCGTGCAGTTGCTCCACTCATCGGTAAAGTTCCATAGAGGTTGGCCAACTCTAGAAAGGCTGCAACGTAGTTGACATCCTCGGCTAACATCTAGCTTGCGTCGATCTTGGCAGGGTCTAGACGGTCTCCGTCGACATTGTCTACGATCCGACGAAGAGGATTCTGGTATGCAGTAGCGAACATTGCTTCAGGCAATGCGTAACCTAAGGTCTTGAATTCTTCTAAAAACTTGTTTTTGATTGTTAACTGCTGTTTTGGCCGCAGTTCGCCATGCGAATGTTTCACAAGAATGCTGGGTTGTGAACAAAACATTCGCCCCAGACGGAACTCGAACCCGCACCTTTTGCTGTCCGGGCAAGAGCGCTACCAGTTACGCTACCGTGGCACCATTTCATTCCACCTCAACTTTCCATGGTATAGTACCACAGCTTTCAGCACTCACACGTATAGCGTGTACTATACCATGAAAAGCTGAGTTGGAATGAAACGGTGTCCCCGTAGCGTAACTGGTAGCGCGCTTGCCCGGACAGCAGAAACCGCCGCTTCGAGTCCCGTCTGGGGCGAAAGATTCGGTCACAACCCAGAATTCTTGTGAAGTCTTCAAAAAACTTCTTTTAGACGGGAGATGTGGTCATCTATGGTCTCATCAGTGAGGATGATGCGCTGAGGTACGCGCGCCTAGAAAAAAAACAAAACTGTCCGTCTGTTGCTGGAAAATCCCATGAGCGAACTTCACTTCGCAGTGTAGGCGGTCGACACAACAGGCCACAGTGCACGCTGATTGTCTGCATCGGCGGAAATCTTCATCCATTTCATGTTAAAAGTACGCTTCGGCTAAGTCCAGTTGACAAATGCATCGTTCTCTATTGATATTAGCAAAAATATCATGTGGAGTAGAAAGCGGGTGCTGGTGCTCAAGAGTGTCCTCTAGACCCGTAGAGATGTCTCTCCAGTACAAAGTGATCCATTCTTCTTCTACACGGCGACAATGGCAACGGCCCACTCGGAATGTTGACGGTTGTTAGAATGTAAGCAGCTACTACACGGTCAGTTCCTCGAAATGTGAGGGGTTGAATGGCATAGGGTACTGACATATGGCTTGCGTATGAGCGTGGACTTCGTTCTCATGCAGCGCCCTAGTGCTGTGTTTGTTCTGCAAATACAACAGGAAAGTGCTTCTGAAATCGCGTGGTGAGCGACGTTTGCGCAGCAGCAAGGGTCGAGCCCAATGTGGCATTGCAAGAAGCACTTTCTGTGAAAAGCTGGAAGAATGGCTCGACTCACGATTCAGCCGAGTCCCATCAGCAGGTTTCGGCTCCGCCATGGCAGGTCACTCTTCTCTGGAATCTACTCATGACGATAATGCATACCTTGAATACCTTGATGTCCACTCTTCAACGGTGATCTCGCCATCCTTGCAGGACGCATCTATGCCATTCATCACGATTTCTCGCCACTTGTTGCCACCTCGGTCCGAATAGTTTTCTAAGAGGATCACTTCACCTGGCTGGGGGTCTTCCTTGCGGTCTTTTTATTCCGCGGGGATACCAATTGGTCACAGGACGTCCAACGGTTGTCGTTAAGCTGCGGCGGCAGTGGCGGACGTAACAACGATGAACTGATTCGCTCGTTTCCGCTTCTTTTTCCAGGTTTGGCATCCTTCTTTGATTCAAGTTTTGTAAAATCCATTCCAGTGTCCGACACAGTTGCACGAGTGACATTTTCTCACGGAACCGCACTCCTCGATCCCGAGTGATCTTCCATAGCGGAAGTATAGTGAAGACGATTCCAAGTTTAGCATTCGCGGCGCTTTCCACTTCTATATTATTCGCGTTTGACAACAGTTATGGTACAGCAACTGAACATAGACGATACAGAGTTTGGCGTCTTGTTGGATGCACAGAAGTTGGTAGATTCTAGAACAGCGCTATCCTGCTCAGTTTCCCGATCACTGCGTCCAGATTGCGTTGAGCATGAGGCGAATGTCGATGTAATCAGGTGCAGCCAGACTACAGATCCAGAATTAGCGCTTTCTTCGTCTGATGGCCATGTCGACTCACTAGCAGG
>KZ347384.1:21644-33300 GCA_002352805.1 Teladorsagia circumcincta | reverse complement strand
TCGTAAGCTCACAGGCTAGCCACACAACTCCAAGGATTCGAGGCATAGCAATGAGACGAAGGCGTACAGACTTTCTAAGATCACTGCTGAGCACAAGCAGACACATGGCGCGTCCCGGAGGGAATTCTTACTGGCTCCTTTATATCCCTGTGAGTACGAGCAAAGTAATTTTTAATAACACCAGTTAAGCTCCGCGCGTCAACGCGCGCACACTGGTAAGCTTCCATTACACTGGAGAACCTACAGTCCATATCCGAGCGCTGGGCTGGGCGTGTCACCGGAGAAGACAGTCCTGTGGGGTTCTCCAGCTCAAAGCGAGAGATTACGATAAAGTGTGTGTGCAGCGTGGAAGTATTAGCACCAGTGGAAGCAGTGTCAGGGGCCCTAGAAAGCGAAACAATTTGGTGAGATTCTCGTCCATATACCTGACTATTTTATTTCAAAGATTTCTTTACCATTTCTCATGGTGTCTCGATGATGTCTAGTGCATGCATTACGATAATAGGCTTCCCTTAAAAGCACGCCATGCTGTTGAATCACTCCGGCACAGTCGAGGTGCGATGCTTCTGATCAATCTATTGCTAGAACACCAAAATTTACGGCCATACGTGTGGATGGACAACAGCTCCTGGAATCCTACTGTGTACGTACACCTACACCAATTCTTTAATTCTGTGAAGTTGCTAGTGGATGGAATGATTCTGCGCACACTTAAAGCGAGAGATTACGATACGATTGGTTTGGGCTTGTGGTAGAAGTGGGGATGCTGAATAATGTCCCAGTGGCGAATAAAGCAAATAATTCCGTCGAGAACGCGCAAAATGGAAGCACATTCTTTGCCCATGGACTTCCAATAATGGACGAGCTAGCAACCGAATAAGAAGTCTTTTTGGGCGCTCATGTCCTTGGGGGGGACATCACAGAAGGGCCGATGGTAAGTGACACTAGGACTAAGCCTAGGACAGGGGAGGAACGTCAAGGAGAATACATATTGCTCACATCTTCCATCCAGGATCCCTGTTATTGCCCAAGGCTTAGTTCCAAGCACAATAATTGACTCACTAACTTGAATGTCCCCCCTAAGGACATGAGCGCCAGTCTTTTGCCATGGTAAACCGATAGCCACCATCATACCAGCAAAGACCATGCTTTGATTGGTAATTCTTTCATGGGAAAGTTATAGGATACGCACTCAAAGCGGAATACCTCATCAAAATGATAATCGAAGACGCTGCTGCTGGGGGCGGATCTAAGGCCGTGGCGGAGCTCAGAAAGAAATGGCAAGCCCAGACGCTGCAGCTAGATCACCTCTGGCTTGGAGAAAAATTGAGGAGATTGTTCGAATATTAGGTTGTCTCATAAATAGTGTCGTTTTTTTTCAATTAATAAATTTTGAGCTAAGATCCTATGCTTTAAATACATCTTATATACCACTCGAAAGAGAATTTTCTGCTCTTCAGAATGACATGTTTGTTTTCTATAATCATTGCGCAGTTATCAAATTTCGAGCCTGCAAAATGGGAGGTCCAGTCGACGGAAATCAACCAAACCGACAGCGAGCTCTAATATTATTTTTCCCGAGGAGAAATCAATCAGTGATGTACCCTTCACTTACCCATGACCTCTTCTGAACATTTCGCTATTAGGTTTGCCAGCAAGTCGCGTCGCTACTTTCACAGATTTGGTTTTACTGCCAGAACTCGATGGTCAAGCACCCGCCCTTGAAATTTAGGCCAGAAATTTTTTAAAGCTGAGACATTGAAAAACTAGTGGAATGTTAAGAGCAAGCCATATCTAAGTTGAAAATGTATGTCTAATTGATTTTCTCTCCTTCTCAAAGGAATTTTTTTGCAAAGTGATGTGGTCATTTTCGTGTACTGGACACTCTATCACGCAGGCCTAAAATTCGACCCGATTCACAGCGACTATAAAAACAAAACATATGGACAAGTTGAGCAGTAAAATTGCTCACGGATGGCATATCACTTTATATGAAACAGTGGTGATTTAGCGGGAAAATTTTAATTCGAAGAACACTATGGTATGGCTTATCAAAAATCAAATTCGTAAAGAAAAGAGGGGAGGCTTTTTCCACAACTTTTTTTCAACAGAATGTTCAGAAAAGGTCATGAGTAAGTGAAGGGTACATCATTGATTAATTTCTCCCCAGGCAAAATAGTGTTAGAGCTCGCTGTCGGTTTGGCTGATTTTCGTCGACTGGACCTCTCATTTTGCAGGCTCGAAATTTGAAAATTGCGCAGTGATTATAGAAACCAATCATGTCATTTTGTAGAGCAGACAATTCTCTTTCGAATGGTATACAAGACGCTATAAAAGCTTAGGATTTCAACTTAAAATTTTTTGTTTGAAAAAAAAGCGACATTATTTATGAGACAACCTAATAGAAAGCCAGTTTATTTTCTGATTCCATACTCCAGCACTGTCAAGGTTCCAGCGACTCCAGAAGGTTATCAACAGAGCATAGAAGCTGCCCAACGTTTTATATGTATTATGAAGTCGATGGTTTTGTTGGATTCTAGGCTTTTTACAACAATTTGAAATTCACGTGGAATTTTGTCAGTCGTATTCAGGAATTTTAATGATATAATCGTTTTGTTCTCAACTCTCTCTCCTCTTCAGCACTGATATACCTTTCAAGTGAGGGAGGCTCGCCTTCAAAACATATTAAAACTCGAACTGATTTTATAAAACAGAAAAAAGCTACAGTTGAAAAAGAATCTACCTAAGACTTTTGAGCGCTACTGTACATCCCATTTCAAATGGCCGGGATGACCAAATTACCTTTCGTGGTTAGATTCCAACCGAAACGATCGATGTACCGAGCGATCAGTTGTTCCAGTACCTGGTGGGTGTCACTAAAGACTCAACAAAACACGATTGGAACGATTACCTTGAAGGCAAGCATCGTGATTAGCCCTTGCAATAGGTAAGGATACCGCGAGGGGAATTTCAGGTACGTACCTACCTATATCATGCAAGCCTTGTCGCATAAATGACGCAGTCAGGGCGTCAGGCCTTACGAACCTACAACCATCGACCCCGTTGCAGCGCTTCCCACCCACTGCGATTGATGTGGAGATCGCGAGCGAGCATCGCTTTGTCTCGCTGTCGTACCGCATCCGCCCTTACTAATGTTTAGGCCTCAATTTTGGCATTTCGGATGGCTTCTTTTGCTTTCATTTCCACTTTCAATCCATTCCGTCGCTCATCCAACGCTGTGATGCGCTCTTATACACCAGTTTTATCCCGGAGCTTGCTTTTAAAGAGAAAGTCATGGTTCTATATTACTAATACCTCACTGGCTCGGAACCCATCGTTGTGATAAGAAAGAAAAGAGCAGAAAAATTGCATTAGTTTCGGTAAATGATTCGAAAAACGGAAGGTCTTTCGCGTCCGAACCCGCCGTATATCTATCACAGAATGCCAAGGCGAAAACGCTTCCACTTAATCCTTAGAGTGCCGTCGCTAGAAACTCCTTTCAATCTTGTGACTCATTGCACTCACATCTCACACATCTGCTGCATGTTATTCTACCAATCGTTTTCTCTCTATTCTCGAAAATCGAGCCCTCCATTAGATTCTTTCAACGCGTCGCCAAGTACGTGGCCGTCTCAAGTCCCTTCGACCGTCTATCAAGTGTGATTTTCTTACGATGTTTCTCTTCGAAAGCTGACCCTTCGTGCGTGAAACTTTGTACGTTGTCCCAGTGTGGTCGAAGTGGGCGTGGAGGACAAAAGTCGCACCCCCTCTTGCCAGCCGTGGAGACTGGTACACGATCACGATTTCCATGTGCGACTTCAAATAGTCGCTGTAGTCCCAAAACGATCGCAAATGCCTCCGCAGCCAATCACGCGATCTCCACGGCTGACAAGAGGTGGTGCGACCTTTGTCCGCCACGCCCACCTCGACCCTGCTGCGATTGTTGCTTCTATGATTAGGCGTGAGTAGACTAGCAAAAGTGCGGCCTCAGCCGTTTGCTGCGGGGATTTATGACGTTGGCGGAATGGCGATCTAGTCGGATCTCTCGTTCGAATCACCCATCCATCTCTCTTTCAACTGATTGATGCTCTTCTTTCAATATAAATCATCTCTTCATTTCATAGGCAATCAACAACAGACCCGGAGAAAAGTTCAAGAGTAATGTGTACAAAGGGGCAGGAAACGTAGCAAAATGCGCAAGAAAATCTATAACATAACACAATAGCTATCATCATCAAGTGATCACATGGTTATCATCTCCTATTGCAATTCCATAGAATTCTTGAAATGAAATCTGAGCTGCAGAGCACCGATGGGTTGGCTATTTAAACTATATGATAACCTTTTGAGGTCATACGTGCATCTTTTCTTTCTCCACTCTTCATTCGCGACAATCGACGACGTAGTCGAGTTCGTTTCTAAAAAATTGTTAATCTTTTGCCACATTCAGAGTTTATGTGAGAGTTACGATCAACTCACCGCCATCCTGCCAACCGGCTGATATTTGGGGGAGTTCGAGTTCCAATAATGGCAGATCATCACGGCTGATAATATGAAGCAAACGCCTGAAAACCATTGGTCTTAAAGATAACTTCAAGAAAAATGGAGATGCAAAATGTATTGCTATGCTCGAAGATAGAGTCAGGTCAAATTTCGAGAAATGGTGGTTTTGTTGTGTCTAAGTGTTTGTAGAGCAGTAACTAATGATCTTCTTATTTGATATTCCCATAATACGTAATGAGAAATAGTGGCTCAAAGCCTCTTTAAACATCAAAAACACATTTAGCATTAGTTCTTTGAAACATTCCTCATGGAGATGCCGTATGTGGCTGAATGTGCAAGCGCTGAGATAGTCCACTTTGAGATTCAAAACATGAGCCAATGGCCTGTTGGTTGATGATTTGCAAACACGGAGCTCTCTATAAGCTACCATGCAAGCTATCGCTGCGTGCTGCGCCGTCTCGATCACTTGCTGCACTCTCTCCTCTCGCTCGTCTGAATTGTCGCCTCGACACCCGTCGTCTCTTAGAATGTAAGCGACCGAGCGAGTCTCAGCTTGTTTCAGGGGTTCCAAGGTAAACGAGCTCTTCTTCAGGTGATTTTCAACCTTTTTTAGTTTTTATCCAGTAGCACCTGCTGCTTCATATTCGAAATTCATTGGCACCGTTTGGCACGTTGAGCCCTCACGATATCATTCAAGTTCTGGTAGATGATGGGAGGCAGCTAGGAATTAGAATCGTAGGGTTTCGACGAGATCGAGATCATAATTTTCGCCTGTTGTTTTGCCGTCTCCTCCACTTCTACAATTCTGAAGCGATTGACCTTGAAGCCACACCCCAGGCAGAAACCGTGTGAACGATTCACTTCGGTCTGTAGGATAGACCCCCAGGGAGCAATCACAGACGCGGCATTCTCGTGGACGGAGATCACCTAACGAGAACGCTAGGGCCTTGCAAAGTAAGCTGCTGGAGCTGCAGATTTTTTTTGTTTTATCAGCCTGTTGTCTGACACCCTCTCATCTGTTGCGCTCTCTCACCTCATACCCGCCTATCAGCGCTTAGTCTCTCAGTGCCTAAGGACAGCTGGTCACGAAGGTGGGCGATCCCTTAATCTCAGCGTTCTAAACGGATTTTTTTCCTTTTTTTCACTGTTGACCTATTTCGCACCAATACTTATTATTATACATTATACATACGTATTCGTGAGCAAGAACCACTCCAATTTGATCCTGGGGCATGCCTTTAAGTTCCGTATAGCTTCACAGTGGTTGAGTTCGATTTATTTTAACTAATACCAATCCATCCCTCAAAGAAGATGTGCTGGATTCTAAATGGTATTACGTGCGCCTTGTATAGGCAAGGGTTTTTCAGAAGAATGATGGTACAGGAGTAGTTTGCTGGAACTACAGTCAGATCTTGAACACATACATCACGTATGAGAAGCGCTTCCTAACTTGTATTTGGTATACTTATTTTTCGCAAGTGACTGCAAATCACTCTAACCAGATCGTGGATTTCCATGCAAGAAATCGGTTGGGGTTAGTGGAGGGGTCTATCTAATCCAGATCTCGTTGCATTTCATAACAAGACATCAAAATTTCAGTAAATGTCGAAAGATTTTTTGTTTGAGTGACTTTCTCTAATCTAGTTTATCTATCAGTAACCTCCATACAAGTATTATAACACCGATTTGTGTTTTTTATAAAACATTTTTAAGCGTCGCGGGCGAACTGCGGCCAAAAACAGCAGTTGAAAACAAAAAACAAGTCAAAATCCGATTTGTATATTTTTTTTCTTACCACTAGTGCATCTTCTTATAACTTTTCACTGTTCGCTATTCGATGCAAGCTACATATTAATGGAATAGTGGATGTTCCACATTTCTAATAGCCCTTTGTTATGTGCTTATGCTTGCGGCTGTCGCTTAATCGCAAGTTCCATATGATGCTATCGCTACTGCTTCTACAGGCGTGGCCCGTAGGAATTTAGCCACTCCAGTTTCGATCTGCTGGCAATTTTCTAGAAGTTGGAATGGGGTGAGGACACCGTAACCGGTTGGCGTTGATAGTTGTGAGCAATCCTTCTACCCTATGGGTTGCCTCGCTCCACAGCTGCCAAGCTCTAGCAACTTTTAAACACCGACTTAGCTTTAAAATACAACTTTTCTCAAAGTCAAACGTCTTATCTAAATCCCATCAAAGTTTTCTAAATTGTAAACAAAATAAACAGTTTGGAAGAACAATTTTCCGTCTCCTTCTAAATTTCACCCTGTGTTTCATGATTTTGCGCTCCACAGGTGAGGTTTCTTGTGATTTCTTTACTTTTGTGCGAATATACACACTTCACTTTTGAGGCTGTGATTTCAAGTCAAGATAGCGTTTCGTGTTGATCAGTCATGACTTATCGTCGGATGCGCCACGCGTTAGATTCGAAGCCGTACTTGCATCCCATGAAGTTTGATCTACGCAATGACATGCGGGAACACTTGATGTGTAATTTAACGGTGTCGCACTCCGAGTATTTTTGGTGATTAGATCCCAATCAAATGACTCCAAAGGAACCAGAGGTTTAGTTGGTCTAGCCGACTCGATCCGAGATTTCACCCAGACCATGTGCATGACTGGCGTCGCCAGTTACAGCTATGCCGCCTCTACCCCATCTTGAATAGTTGCTATTTATGATCGAACTACTTGACGTAGAGAATTTTGGCGTAAAGTGTGCTCGTAGCCAAACACAAGCTGACTAGCGTAAGCAAAAGAACGGAGCATGACCTTCAGGAAAATATAATCCGGTGGTTCTACTAAAATTGAGGAACAATAAAATCACATACCAGAGTAATGCTGAGTTACCAAGTGGAACACGAACCTCACACTCACAGGACAAGTGTCACTTAACTACCGGAGCACCATTTCACCTCAAAAGCGTGTCCCAGGATTGAACTGATGCGGATTTCCCCACCAATATGAAAGTATTGGTGAGAAATGGACCGGCAGTGAGGCGAAGGAAAAGATTAAGGGAATCCGTTGGAAACCCTTGAGTAATGGCTTGCTGGCTTGTTCACCTTCGTAACGCGCTTGTGCTAAGGCAACGACATGCTGAGCGCTGAGAAGAGTGTATAAGGCGGGATAGGCAGGAGATGAGAGGGGCTGAGAAGCAGGCTTCTGCGAACGGGTAAAATTGAAGATGTTTAAGTGGCCATCTTTGAGGGCCCAGCACCTCTGCCGGGTCATTTCCATGCAAATAGTGTCACATCTGTGACTGTCCTCTGAGGATCTATCCAACAGCCGAACGGAATCGTTCATACAACTTCACCCTGGGTTTTGCCTTTAATCATTTCACCTGAACGAATTGATTCCTATGCATGTCTTCCCTAATAGCAAGTAGATGCTCCAAGCACCAGTAGATCGCAAGAAATTCATTATTTTTTTCTTGAT
This sequence comes from Teladorsagia circumcincta, assembly GCA_002352805.1. Lineage (NCBI taxonomy): Eukaryota > Metazoa > Nematoda > Chromadorea > Rhabditida > Trichostrongylidae > Teladorsagia > Teladorsagia circumcincta. The sequence continues at coordinate 25,367 of KZ347384.1, read as the reverse complement.
TTTTGATCATTACTTGATACTCTCGATTGGGGTGATAGGCCTATTCTTAGTCCAAAATTTCCTAACCTCAGACGATTGATAGAACAAATGAACATAGGAATAAACATTTAGCAGTGCATTGCCTCACCTACAGCCACCGATGACAGCAACATGAACCCGGAAAGCCCGTTGACCAATCCTGTGCGGTCCTTCATCTTCGAGAGATGATCCAGCCAGATGCCGGTCGTGATAACGGCCAGAAGATTGCCTACCGCCGAGATGATACAGAACACCAGCCACATCATCAGCATCGTGCGCCATCGATACCTGAACACATGCTTCATTTCCGTCAGGTACTAAATGAAAAGATATGTGAACTAGGGGACGGAATGCAAGGATTCCTTCAGCAATGCACGTGTGCTTCAGGAACACGACTTTTTGAGAGGATTTTTCACTATAAGGTACTTAGGGAATATATTGTCTTATGAATCTTTTTCTCGGAAACAGAGAATGTGTTGATTCCGTGGCTTGAAGGTGGGAATTAAGGACCTTAGAAGTTTGTATTGTTTGCATCAACGGCTCGCGGCCCCCGGCCCTTGACATTAGCCAGCAGGTCAAGAGACGAGGAAGGTTTGTTAATGACTACGGTAAATAAACGAAAAATCGGAAACCTGCAATAAAGGTGTGTTGAGAATGGGAAATTGGTAGCGCCTCTGGTTAATAAGATATCAACTAAATGGCCTCTTAAAAATTTCCAGTTTCTCGGTGCATTTTCTGAAATAGGCTGCAAAAATAGGGGCCTCGACAATTTCGTTCATTTTCTTTTTTACTAACTGGTGCTAACTACTAATAGAAAGTTAAAAGGCAGCGAAAATGGTGTGAGGGGTTAGCAATAAGGCTGGAAATAGGATTCACTTTCCTTAAAGCCAATCCCCTGTCTTATTCTTTCCATTCATCAGGTATAATAGCGCGAAATTTAGAGTGAGAAGCTAAGTATGAGCAATTAATTAGAGCAGCCACCTTCGTTCATTTTGCTGTTATAGAATACGATAAAGTGAAATAGGCTGTAGATATAAAATTGCGGTGGAACAGAACCACGGTAAGAAAGAAGGAAATTGAGAAGGTAAAAAATTGTGCAAAATGACTTGGAGGCAGGCAAATATAATAAAAAAATGAAAGTGTGATATTGAACTGAGCTTCGAGCAAAATAAAAAGGGACCGAGAACGGCAGAGCATAGGGGATTCCACTGAGAGAAAAGCATGTCGAGCTGACTTAAGAGTAGGAGAACTAACGGCCTTAATGTCATGGAAATAATATAATAAGGGCTTATTGTTAGGCATTTTCCGCCTCATTTCGTAGATGAAGTGTGTAGAGATGAAGAAAAAGGAATGACATAAAAAAGAGATGGGTAAGTGAGAAGTGGTAAGTGAAAAGTGATGAGATGGATGTACATGTGGTATGCCACTAGGAGAGGATGGTGAAATTTGAACGATGCGACCTGAGAATAATCTCGTAAATGTAGCTCTCCGCCTTCAAGAAGTAGGCACAGAACAAGAGCTCATCACTATAAGAATGCAATACAATAAATGGAAATTAAGGTCACCGAAAGAGGAAGGGATGTATAATGCGGTTCTACGTATTCAACTGATGCAACCCCAGGGAACTGCGCAAATGAACACCAGAAACATCGGAAGGATTTGGCGGAAGCTTTGTCTGTAGGGGTATTTGAATGCGCTGACCACAAATATGACATCCATTTTTGGGGTGTCAAAAGCTGCGCCAAGTGACTCTACCTCCAGAAGTAAATGCCGTATGCATGATTAGGGTACCATACATCAAGTTCACAGATAGTTTGGTGAAAAAGCTGTTGAACCGAATTGGAGCAAAATGCGCATAAACGTAACATCAAACTCTATTCGTGATCAGCTTACTGATCTACCCCTATAGACAATGATGAAAAAGAGCATTCCGAGATTTTGAGGTTGTAGTATTTGTGGTGCGGAAAAGTTAAAGCTATCAGAGGATGACGCAAGCCATATGGACACTCTGTCTTCTACGGCGGAGCCTGTTGCTAATGCAGGATCCATGAAACACGGCATCAGATAGCATCAATTACACCAAGTCTCTCCGAGCTCCAGTTTTACATTAAACGGCCATGGAGAGGAGCAAGTCATAGGTTGAATAATTGTAAACAAGTACTATTGTCAACGGAACACAGTGTCCTCATCCAATCCTACCTTAGGAAATTGCTGGCGGATCGAATCTGGAGTGCACATGACAGCGATTCTTCAAAGCCGTAGAAACTCATATAGTTAGTACTATTTTTGCAAGTACGACATGCCCGACCATGGGAAAAGTTGCCTATTGAGACGTGATTTGACGACGTGGCCATGGCCTATTGAGACGTGATTTGCAAGAAAAGCGAAACATAGTGGCAAAACGCAATAAAGTGAGGTACAAGGACCCAGAATACTAGAGATCAGTCATGATGGAGAAACATTCAAAAAGGGAAAAAACGAAGGATTGCTCATAGGCGATCTTCTCTGCACGTAATCAAACAGAGCAGAGCTGATGAAGTCCGACAAAAACACAAGAAAAGAGCATCTAACACTAAAAGAGAGTATTCAGTAAAAACTTGCACATGCACCTACGTTAAAGCTTTAATCACTTCAACAGGGAAGGCTTTAAACACTTTGGGTTACCTTACCTTCATTGCCGGCCCTATTTCATGCCATGGTCTTACCGCAAAACAAATGGTGAGCAAAACTCTTTGCCTCACCCACAAGACTTTGGTGTAAACCTTCTTTCGGTTTTGAAGGATACGGGAAGTGAAAAGTGAATACTAAAAAGGATCAAGCCTCACCTGTGCACAGCACCGAGTCCAAGAGCTCCAGTGAGTAGTCCAACCAAGGCAGCTACAGTATTCATATGACATGTGCTTTGATACTCGGCCTCGTTTGGGTATCCTGGGCAATTGAAGCCATGGATGAGGAACGCGAGCGAGATTGCCAGTTCGGCTCGACACAAATTCACCATAATTTTCACATATCTGAATGGATTTACTTGAGTGGTACAAGAAGAAAAATTGCATCATGGAGCTCGGCCTAATCTTATTAGCTACCCAACGCTGGGGAGCATTCAGGGGCCACAGATAGGAATAGAAACTTACTCGGTGTGCTGGAATCCGGATCTCTGCATAACAGTGTAGGCTTTATATCGCCGTCGCTCCGACGCGCTCAGCTCCTCGTCCGTTTCTGAACTCTAAACAAATATACGGTTGACTGGATGATACGCTGATGATCTTCACTGATTTCAATATTATTGTAGAGGAAAGACTTCTATTTCCTCCCTGCTCTTTATACTCTATGAAAATCTCCCTTTGGTCAAAGTTTTGCAAGATTTCCGGCAGAAGACCTTGCCGCTGCAAACCACCATTTATCAATGACCGTGGCGATGAAACCGATAGTGTCATAGCGCAGCGCGTCATGCAACATCGAGGCGGAAACGCGCTCTGTTCATGTACTTGCAGGTATTTCGAAAGCAACGACACAAAGACATCTGCAGAGGGTCAAGTAGAGTTGTAGGGAAGGGCTTACATGCGCGCGGTTGCAACACGTCTTCATGAAACTATAGTTGCGTCCAGCCCTAACTTCTTATTCTGTCCTCCCGACCGGTTTTTGAGCCTAACTAGGCCACCTCCTATTCTTTTCTTCTCCTGAGAGTGCGCAGGAATCAAATGGACC
>KZ347383.1:45508-59424 GCA_002352805.1 Teladorsagia circumcincta | reverse complement strand
TAATAAGGTTCGTCTGAGGAAGGAGCGAAAGAAGCGTAATAATTCTTTTGTTTATAATAGTTTTTCTTTCTTAATTGGGAATAGAGAGCACATTTCATTTCATAAGAACTTCTTCATACTGGCCATCTACGTGGACGCCATCAGGAAAATTTGCCCCGGAAACAGGGTGCAGTGCTCGAGCTTGATGGGGTCCTCGGCGGAATGCGTAGCGTTATGACGGCTTCGAAGGGCAGGTTTCGAGGGGTTTTGCATAGTTAGAGGTAATGTCCCTATCCCACTGTGAATCGATTCAAGAAATTGTGTATGAGCTTCAGGCTGAAGCAGTTACTGTAGGTCACCCTGAGCTCGATGACGATGACAGATGACGTCATATTCTGAAAACCGTGAGGGCAGTGAGGGAGGGAAGGCGTTCACTTATAAAGGGACATTTAGGGAATACTATGCTGAGGAACTTTCACCAACCTCGGCAATTCCTGCGAAGGAAAAAGGACAGAAGTACGACATAGGGAAAATGTCTTTTTTTGCCCCTCCCCCTGTAGATGTGGGCGTAAATTAACCGAATGCGCTGTTGCTAAAAATCGCACATGATCGCATCGCATCTCGCACACCCAACACAAAATTTATAGGGTAATTGACAGTGTTTTCGTCGCGTCATCTCGTTCGAGGTATGGGTTAGATCAAATGGGTCATGGATGATACATTAAAAATCGCAGAGGTCGACATACCTTTGCAACCTGAGCATGATCCCTATGGCTTAGCTACTATAATCACGCTCGTGTTGTCGAAACAATGACATTTATAATTTCTTGAATTGTCATGCTCTTGTTCTCACAAGCGACGAAATGGCGAGGGACGCACAGGCTCGAATCTTGTGCAGTATGCCATTCATCAGGGAGGTCTCCCAGGTCATGCCTCGCTTTATAAAAATAGTTTTTTGCATGATGTTGAGGCACATTCATGAGCACAGAACTGTGGTTCATTTTTAATGAACGGCCTTCTGAATGTCAAAAAGGGGATCAAAAAGCCTAAACGCCACATCGTTTCGACATCAGGTTTTGCAGACGCTCAAGATGGTAATATAGCCCTCATCACTAATTAGGGGAATCGGGGACGTCATAGAAGCGCCAATCGAAATTGCAAAAATTTGCTGCCTCTGGGAATCGAACCATAGACCATGCTCACAAGCTTTTTTACCGTTCAAAAGCCCGCTCACGAAAAATGAAGCATGGTCATATATGTATGCCCTGCAGTTGTCTTCACATAATGCAGAAAAGCATTTCAGAAAGCGTGGCATGACCCGAAAGACCTCCCTGGTCAGGCAAGCCATGCCCTCCACCTCTCTGGGTTCGCATCGTTGGCGGTATAACACTTGCCTGGGAGGACAAAAATAGTCGTTTGTATATTGGCTGGTTTGTGGTCATCGCATGGGTCTAATAACCATGAAAATATTGGGCTGAACCATATTTCTGGCCTGATTTCATTTCTTCAACTTTTTTTTTCCCGAAGAACAGCTGATCAAATATATAACCACCTTCGCAATCGCTGATATGCGTCCATTTGCTAGGGAGCGAATGATGGCATTCCTCTCAAAACGAGTGAAGCTATGGGATGAGATATGGGAAGAGTTCAGAAGGATTGTTTTTGGGGTGGTTGTATTCAGTGACCCCTTCCTCTCGAAGGTACTGCTCCAGAGCATCGGGAAGGGGATAGTGCGATGAAGTTATGTTAGGGCTATACTATAGATGTGGTATCGCAATCCGCCAGTTTCCCTTAGGAGGTGGCGAGTTTTCTTCGCAATGTGAGGTCGGGCGTTCATCCGGAGGAAGGAGATTTTGAGACGTCTCGAATGGTTCTCTCGCACTGCTTCGGCCAACATCGGGATTTATTTCATGTTTATCTTCGCAATGGTTGCTGTATAAGATGAAGCGGTTCTCAAAGCGGGGTACCCGGCGAGTACTACATTGGGTGAAATGGTGGGTTCAGGCTGCGAGATAGCCATAAGGCGTGCCGCGTGTTGTTGTCAAAGTGGACTCATGACCATCTCCAATGATGATCACTTAGGGAAAGTCCAGGTTATGCGGGCGCAGAATGAAATTTCTGCAGATGGTCAGGTCTGCTTCTCGGTCGTGGTCAGTCGATGCATGCCGTTTCCATCGATACTTCATTCTGCCTACAGCCCGTTCCATTCAGACGGCTAGTGGTGGTGCATTCGCTGTGCCCAGGTATCTGCTACAAATCTCAGGTGATAGCGTCCGCATGGACTTTCGATTCATAGCGCAATGGGCCTCATCGAAAGTGACTAAGGGTACAGGATGAGGTCGAACTTTGCAGCTTGTGTCGCCTTTGCCGATGCTTTCAAGCCAGTAGCTCAGTGCTCGATCAGTAGTAAAGACTGAGGCAAACACAGCCCTGGTCTTGCATACTGCACTCCTTGCGAGGTTCTTCTTCAAATGATCGTCAAGCATAAGCGCCTGCTTTGGTCGTTGATCTATTTTGATCCCTACTTACTGACCCCACTGCCCTTTGATCTTCTGAAATATCCTAGTTGAAGGTACTGATGCCTCTCTAAACATACTAACTTATTTCGTAATGAGACTAATTTGATATGAAGAAAATTGATTCTGAAAAAATCGGGAAAGAAATTACGGTTCAATCACATAATTCCACGATTCCGAATGAGGTAGAGGATGTGGCACGTTCCTTGAAGGGGAATATTCGCACTACTTGCTTAGCGCTTGTTTCAGTACAATTCTCTAGACACAAAACTTTCAGAGATCTCTAGACACAAAGTTTTCAGAGAACAAAATTATGGAAAAACAAAAGTACGAACAGGGGGCCTGGAACATCCAGCCTCGATCAGTTCTTCAAGGATCGCCACGCCTCATAATTTCGTCAGGAATCCTGGTGGTATTTCGATTGCATTTCGGCCTATACAATGAGTTGCAGGGCCAGTCAAGGTTTTATCCTCTCAGACAAGTTTGTTATCAATCAAGCAACCCCCAAGGGATGGAGCGCTTAGTTGGTCTAGATGGCACATGATCAGAATTTGGTCACCGATGAGCCCGACACGCCCTGTACTGCCTTCACTCAAAGGAAAATGAAATTGAAAATGGTAGCCAGTCAGTCAGAGATAGAGGGGGCAAACTACCTCTTCGAAGAATTGGCGCGATGAACGAAAGGCTCATAGCTTCCTTCCACTAGTTGGCTCTTCTCCGTATCTTATCAAAAGTAGAACCCGACTAATGAGAACAATCTACCCAGCGTACAATGTACTTCTGGAAGTCTTTTCAGATTCGTTAGTTTCCTTGGGTACCCGACAGGAGGCCCGTCGCGCGGCGGGAAGGCAGAGACGTAGACGGGTCAGCGGACGAGCCGCAATGCGTGCTGTGCGACATGGGACGTACTGTAGAACTTTCCAATTAATATGAGCCCAATCGTCACAGTACGTGCTGCGACACATCCGCTGACCCGTCTGCGTCCCTCCCTTCTTGCCGTGTGACAAGCCTCCTGTCGGGTTCTCAGTTTTCTTCGAAACGAGCCGGCACTTTGTCACATTTTCTGCAAGGGGTGATCGCCGAATTTGGAGGCAGCTTCTAGATGACTCGACAGGATGAGACCTCGACTATGCCGGGGTAGATGGAATCGGAGGAGTACTGGATTCACCGATCCATGGAACACAGTTGTAAGACAGAACAACAAGCTCCATATGATGAGCAACGTCTGAGTCTCGTTCCCATCATGTTCTCGAGCCTCTTGGACGTCTGCTCCCTCTTCATGACACCCATTATTTTCGACATAAGCTCGTGCATTTCTAAAATATCAGCAAACTGAGAAATATTACCCACAAAATTCCGAACGCTTTTTTCTCTTTTCACCACTACTCCGCCCTTTTCACGTACAGTTTCATTTAAAATTGCAGCAAGTAATCTGCACTCGGGCCAAGAGTGCAGAACTGAGCTATGAGTGGCTCGGCAAGCTAATTATTGCCAAAACAGCCAAGAGTTTCTCTTTCACAATGCTTGTCAACAATGACATATTTTTTATATCTATCTTTTAAGAACACGACGCTTTTTTTCTTTTTGTGTCAAGAAGCTTCCTCTTTCCATTTTCAGGTAATATGATGCAGTACGTTGCGGTTTTCTGCCTTACTTGCGTCATGCTCGCTGCGGCGGTGAGTTCTTTTCCTCAGGTTTTTAGTAATCAGAACTTATTGCCTTTCATCATAGAATGATGACTTGGATTCGCTATTGCCACTGGTGGAGGACGTTGGACTTCTTGAAAACTTCCAGTTAGGTTTATACCTTTTTCAAAGAAACTTTGCAAACATTCAAAAGTATTTACGTTTTTCTTACTACTGAGAGTATTTAGTTTCAAGCACATGGGCAGCATAATAAGTAGCTCTTGGTAGGCCCAGTCCAGCATAAATGATTATGATCTTGGGCAGAAACTAAGGACTAGTTATTTCCCATCTCTATTGATTGAAGCAGCAGCCCCAGTTCGAATATTTGGGGTCACAGCGGTCGATAGTGGAGTTGTGGATGCCAAATTGAGTAACCAGTAAAAAGAAGCAAAGAAACCGTCGACGAAGCCAGTAACAATATTCGCTAGCTCGCTCCTTGAAATAAGGAAGGGGTAGGGTCGGACGGGTTGTGCGGACTTTCTTCCTTTGTGGTCCCACTGACGCGTTTTTGAAGTAGCCTCTGCGCCCTAACGCACGCTGCGTATCATGGGGCGCGAGCGAGGTATCTCGTCCGTAAGTTCGCATTAGCCCCCATAAGTTCTTTTTTTAAAGCCCTAGCGCCATTGCCGCGCATTTTCGAGCTGCGACTACGGCACATCTGTGATACTCATGGGCTACTCTATCCCACCTCTAGATTAGATATTCTTCCAAACGACTTCTGCTGTGGTTGTTATTTTATGAGGAACTCTTCATCGTTCATACTTCACAGGAACTACTATTAAGATGAATAGGGTTCACTTGTCGTAGAATGTTGAAGATTTTTTGGGAACGAAGTATTGCGCTCAGGATCAGAGGTAGAAATTCCCGTCCCAGAGGAGGAAATACGTCGCCCAGGGATGCCCTAGAGGGTAGTGGTTGGTTATTAGATGATAAGCTCACGCTAAGGGCGACTTTTCCGTTTGATATGCTATTCTAATCTTTCGTTCCTTCTTCAGGACACTTGGAAAGCCTGTATTTATGAGATTCGGGAAACGATCACATCCGATCTTCGGGCGATTCAGGCGTGCTTCACCGACCACCAGAGAAGAGCAGACTTTCAAAAACGTCTAGCAGAGCGACCTTGTCACTTTCATTTAGCTTCAATAAAGGTTTCAATTCTATTTGCTCCTTTCAGTAATTCCATAATCGTATCTTTTTTCAAATATTTTATTGCAACTATGAGCTAATTACACAAAATATGGCCTTCATCTGGTAGGCTCAACTAAAGCTGTTGGTCATCGAAATGGTCCGGTAAATTTAGAGGAGTCCGTCGCTTGAGCTTATATAACACGTAGTCAAAGATCCGCATCTCATGTGGCGACAGGTGGTGAAATCCAATCATCTCCGGACTGAAGTTGTCAGCTCCCTAAACAAAAAAAAAGTGGTAGAGGGTAAAGTTTTCAGCGTTGGTCAATCCCGTCTTGAGAAGCAACACGCATTCTACTTCCATTGAGAAGCGTGGTGAAATCATGAATGCGTTTCGGTCTATACACTGGCTTGCAGTCCAAGGGCACGTGCGGAGCGAAGACTAGACTACTCTTTGAACCTACCCCTTTTAATAAGAAACTTTTTTAAAAAGTGCAAACAATTGAGAGTTCAAAAACAACATTTTCTTCAGAATAAAGTATTCAAAGACTCTCGAGCACAAATAGTTCACTGATATACCAAACAGTTCTTTTGATTTTATTGTAGGGATCTGTCGTTGTGCTTGTCAGCGTTTTCGTACTTCTCTACAAGTCTGGTTTCAACAAATTGACCCAGGAGTGGTGAAGGGCTTGGTAGGCCTAAACGACATACGAGCCAGTTATCGAGCCGTGACCGTGGTAGCAGTCAGTTGGTATTACCCCACTTCGCACCTATAGATATTGTGTCCCTCTGAATTCTATAATTCATTCTATAGATTTCGAAGGCAGGGGTACGAATCAAGCCGGTTTTTACCACAGAAGGAATTAATTAGAGCTGAACGCATTTTTCTATTTACAATCAAGTTAAACGAGTGATTAGAGTTGGCCAATCCATCTAAGGAGGCCGACCGTCATCACTTCAGTATGAAGCTGCTGCACAATTTCTCCAACCGAAAAAACTGGTAGATACTGTGTACATCCTGAAGACTGTAACTACGACTGCGATGGACCACTTCCGACCAGTTTTTCGGATGACTTCTTAACAGTCTTCTATTTGTCGAGGACATCGTTGAGCTCCAACCGCGCAATTTGTCCCCGTGAAAGAATCTTCTTGTTATCGGTGTAGAAGGCTGTTATGAAGCCTTTTTATGGATCGGGATGTGCTTGAATATTCAATTAGGTGTATTTGCATTGATTTGAGCAGAATGTGATTGAATTCTTTTTAAAGTGGAGCGAGAGTGTCTCTTTCCCCTCTCTCTCTCTCCCCCTTTGAGATGGTTCCTCAACCGCACGGGTGATGCCACTTTCGCAACTGGGAAGCGCCAGCTATTGCGCCAGTGAGTGACGTTGCGCGCTTCAGCCGTTCAACATTTCAGCTGCTTTCTCATCCTGTCAGTATCTGTCGGTACTAAGCTTTCTTATGAGAGAATATACACCAGAATTCGCTTCCTCCGCCGTGTAAAATCTATGGTATGAATCTTCCTACCTGAAGAGGTGGGTAGTAAGCGGACCTCCTTGCGAATGGATCTTTATACATAAGAAGTTGCTCGGTTGGATGAAAGTGATGAAACCTGAAAGGAGATCTCAGTTTTGGTGAATAATTTGCTGAACTGAACATCAAAAGAGTATTTTGGGGATGCGCCACGTGTCCTACTCCTCTGTCTCCTACTTCGAGGGACTTTGACTGCTACAAGTAACGACACTGGAGCACCGTTTCGCTGTAACTCAGCTTTTTGTTGAGTTAAGGTAAAAGGTTGCCCCAGTAGCGCATCTTGCGAGGCGCTGGCCAAGTCCGGTAAGCAAGAGGTGCGGGTTCGAGTCCCGTCTGGGGCAAAGGTTCAGTTCGTAGCCCAGCGTCCTTGTGAAGTTTTGGGTAAAATCGGTGTTCATCCCCATTTTTCATTTCCTATATTCATTTCCTATAACACACTTGAAGGAAAGTGAGCCACAAGTACTTGCGGTCATAAAGTGCCGTCGTTCACCTGTCCGATCCATTTTCGTCTCGAGTATCTTCAGGGTAGATTCCAGCCGCCGCTAAACATCGTCCCATCTGAAAAATCGCACTTTTTTGATCCATCAAAATGTGTCTAGTATGGGACTTTGGTTAGTCAACGCATGTAGGATTCATAGCCTTTTGAAATTCGAAGGCTGCATCCCAAGAGTTTTACACGAGATCACCTCCTGGTCTTCTTCTGCTCTGTGATGTTCTGGACAAAGTCTCGGGTTCTTCATAATTCGATTGAAAACCTCGACAGCAGGTCGCGACAGGACGTATACTCCACCGTCAGCGTAACCATGTGGCTGAAAAAAAGGTATTCGTCTTATGGTTATGGAGATAACGTTTGGTTGCATATGTCTCAAAATTCAAAGCAACCTTCATAGAGAGGAAGGGCCAAAACGGGACTTTCACCTTCCATATTTCAAACTGTACTAATAGCATTTGCTAATCTCAAACCCAAACCCAATGATCCCACTGAGTGGAGGGATATGAGGATTGTGAAACAACATCATAACAGCATCCCACACGGGCGACATCAGAGGAATCTACCACGGCACATAATGCAAGGTTCGTTCCCAACGAGTCTCCCGAAAGAATGAAACTATTGAGGCGTTGTCCGAAATGCTGATCGGCACTGGTTTTGCATAGTCAGGGCTACTCTCGTCTGAAAATTGAACGATTTCGACTGCGACGATGGTTGATTCGCATTCAGAATATCCAAAAATTTCTCTTCCTCCCTTATATCCTTTAAGATTATTATCACCAGAACACTGCCAATATAACCCTCGCCAAAGATCACAATTCCCTCCTTGGAAGTTGATAGGTCATATAACACGTTTTCTATTTAAACCTTCCAGGCTATATGGGCGACACTTTACGAATTTGGTTACGAATAATTCCGCCGATGGAAATATCGAAATTCCAAATAAAAACAGAGGAAGAATCAATTGAGCTACACAAATACAAATACCACAAAAAAGTTCCATCTGTAGCCAAAGTAGTGGGTCTCTTTACTGGAATACTTGGATAGAAACTCTCGAAGATTCTCCACGATCACATATGCATCATCGTCGGCTCGCAGGTACCAGTCGTACTCCTCATCAATACCATCAACAACATGACTGAAATTGTATTGCAACTGAAAGACGTGGAGAATCGTTTAGCCGGAACATTCTCCTCAAACCTGAATATCCTTCGAATTTTCTCCCATGAATGATCTCTTGAGTAAAGCTCCCTCCAATAAATGTGAGGAATATCAGGTGACATTGGTGAATCGGTAAAGAATATGAAATCGTCACATCGCTTTGCCCATGTTTCCAAAATTGTTTGCGCCTAAATTTTTGATGAGAACACGATCAGGTGGAGGGCATAGTGGACAGCAGGGCAAAATGTGAAAAGAGCTGACATTTTCAGAAGTCCTCCGATTTTCGTAAAATTTCTGCCATCCCACTAAAAATTACCTTTTCAGAAATGTCTAGCAAGCTACAGTAGATCTATCGGCCCTTTTTCTCGTTGAACTTTGACCAACGCATGGTTGGCCATGGGGTCACCTCAAATAGTCTATCCTCCGACTCAGGTGAGTCAGGGGATATAGAGGTGGTCTGGAGGGAATCCCATACCTCCTCGTCAAAAAACAATTTTGATTTTCTAATTTTCTACTTGGAGTATACTCTGTTTCAGAAAACCAGAAGCTGTCGAGTACCGACCACACACCACAAGTGACCCTCCAAGTAAATCTGGTAACTAGAAATTCATAGTAGCAGCTAATACGTGAGTAAATGAGAGTTGTACTTAGTGACAGCTGATAGAATAAGACAGTTATCTGCTAATCATTTAGTTGGCAGGAAACTAACATTTCGTGAAGGCCGTCGTCATGTGTGATGTGTGGTCTGTACACGACGCACTTATGGCTTCTTAAAACAGAGAACAATCACTCAATTCAAAAGTTCATATTCTATTTCTTCATCTTTTTTTGCTAAACCAGATTGGTCCCCGGCAACCACCGGTACCATCCTCCCCTGGTAATCTTCACACCTTCCACAGTGCTCCTTCCAACTTGTGACAACTGAAAGGGGGGCGCATGCACAAAGAAGGTGTTCTACATGATAGAGGACATCGATTGACATTAGAACGCCATCTGATTGGACCTTGTCCCTGTGGTCACCTGGTATTTCTCCTCCCTTTTCCACCCCCATCTCCCTCCTCCACTACCCTCCATCTGCCACTCCATCGTCGTGTGAAATGATCGGGAGAGTACTCAGTAGGTGTTTATATAGCCGTCAGAGATGCTATCACAATCATGCCATTGAAAAACATAGATAGCTCAAGTCCTGCGAGTTGACCAATTCCGTGAGCGGCCTGTTCACCATGAGCTTCCTTATCACTTCATTTTCATTTTGCGGACGGACGCACCGACATGCATACTTACACACATGCACACAGACACACATACATACAAACCGACACACCAACTTAGCGGTTTATATCATAGAAGGATAGTAGCATTCGAGCGACTAGAAAGAAACCTCATCGACCGGAAAGTTTGCGAAGAATTAAGAAGGAATTAAAGGAAACGATCAGCGCACTGGTAAACTGGGATTAATTGAGAATTAAGACTAGGACAAGTTATTGTCATAAAGCTTTCGTTTCGAACAAGTCAATTTGCCAAGATAAATACAATTTAGTTACTTTGTTATGGTGGCTTACAATCAATGGAAGAGCGTTTGAGCACATTTTGTCTATTTGTGCGAACTTTCCACTTATAGAACATGCAGAACATAACTATCTATCAATACATGGATAGAAATGTGTGCTTATTTTCATATATTTATATTTTCAAACATTGGACTCAACCCGACTGAACAAAAGCCCTCTACTATGATAATAAACATTTTTAAGGGTGTAAACATACCCTTGTAGCGTGGCTTGGAGTTGCAGTATGGATGAGACAGAAAATTGAGGCGACCGTGGATGCGACAGTGGATTGCAGGTATCCCAAAAATAACAATAACCTCCACATCTGAGATGAGTCTGATCGGTTCACAGGTCGCATCCAGATTTTCGCTCTCGGGTTATCTATTCGAAGATCTCAAGATCGCATCAGTGCACATCACACCAGTGAACTGGAGAAAGGAGTCTGTAAAATCACAAAAGTTTGCCCACGAGCTTCCACGAGCTCACTGGTGCCGTCACAAGAAATTCTAGTTGGTTGTGGTGATAGGATGCTTTTTGAACAGTAACTAAGGGAACGCGTTTCATTCAAAGTAATTGCTGCTCATGCACTATAACCAGATCAATCGATAACGTATAGTCCACCAATTCTGATAGAATGATAGAATGATCATCTGTGGTTGAAACATTTTACTGATTCGAGCAAGCGAAAGTTGCCGCGATACGCAGTAGTGTTCATCGACATTAGATTTTTGAGCTGAGAAATTAAAAAACTACAGGTGAGCCAAAAAAGCTTTCCCGTTCCATGAAAGCCTAAAAAGAAGTGGAGGGCATATAACCGTTGAAGCAGTAGTAGTCATTGCTAGAAGTCTCGAGATTTCACAAAAAGTTGAACCTTCGCGAAAATTTCCCATCACATGTCTTCTGCAAGGATAAGATCCTCTTCTCCCCTTCCGAGTACACACAATACATCTTCCTTTATATGATTCCGTTAATGGACCGTTAGCACTGATTTGAGATGCGGGGGACACTGTTTCTAACGTAGCCATTTAGGCACTTACGAGTGTCTCATCTGTACACCGATATCGAAAAACAGCAGTTGGTGGCAGGGTGAACAATGGTTGAGGAAATCCTCGACCATGGCTTTATGCTGTGCGAGAGTAGTGTCGATAGGTGATGTACGGCGAGGAGGGCACAGACGGCTCGCAGGTGGCGAGAGCGAATATCCGCGCGGGAGAGCGTGAAAGAAAGGGCAAAAATTCTCGACGAGCCATTGACGTATCTTCAGGCGATCTTCATCCTGGTTGGTGGTCAAGGGTGAATAAACTTTCTGATGGTGTTACCAAGGCGCAGAAGTTCTTCACTTCTTGTGTCGTGAACAGCAGGGTACCTGACAGGAGACCCGTCGCCGTCGGCGAGTAGGTAGAAACGCAAACGGGTGAGCGGATGATTCGCTCCCCGTGCTGTGGCGATTTGGCGTCAAATTAAATAGAATGTACTACGGTACGTCCCACAGCGCACAGCACACGCTGCGACTCGTCCGCTGACCTGTCTGAGTCCCTGCCTTCTCGCACGCGACACGCCTCCTGTCGGATACCCAAGAGCTGCATTCTGTTATTTCTGAAGCACAGCATTTTTTTTAGAAAAGGCTTTAGCATATGGTGTTACCCACTAAACCCTCTTCGAAGCTGTGAGCTTTGAAAACAACTAGAAATAATTCAATAATGCCGGCCTGTAGCGCGCGCACCAATCACAGCTGCTCTGAAGCACGGTCGGAAAAAGGGTGGATGTATCGGAAGGTCCAGTTCCATACAAAGAATAAGGTCCATTTGAGAAACAGGCGTTGCCGCTAGTAAATTTTGAGGCTCTCGTCGCAATAAATGAATTGATGCCTTCTATGATTGCACTTCATTCACATGCTGTACTATTCGATTGCAGTAGAAGTTGTTTTATGGTGAAAAAGCTGATTTCATCGAACCGTTGGATCTTCGTCAGTACACTATGTATGTAAACATCCGATTGTGCACTATGTACTTTATTAAATCTAACAAATATTATGCACTTAATTCTCGATGAGATTTACAATTAAAAAGCCCATTAAACATTCACATAAACTATTGTTAACTATAAAATCACGAAACACGTTTCACAGACACTCCTTCATCTCAACTTTAGAGATCTTCAAATAACGAGACCATTCTGCACGTCTAAAAGGGCACGGCTACTCTTGTGAAGTTTCTCAACTTCACCCTCGTTCAAATTCTGCTTGACAATATGCGTAATGCCATTTGAGCCGACAACACACGGTAGAGATAGGTACACCTCTTCTCCGATTCCATGGAAGCCCTGAAAACCAGAGCGGCTTGGAAGATTCAGATATTTGAAGATTTTAAAGATTTCAGGTGTTTGGAAGTGAAGGAATAAGATCCTACCTTGACGTTGGTGGATAAAGCGAAAACATTGCGAGAGTTTGTCATAATTGCCTGGACGATCTTCGCCACTGACAATCCAATAGCCCACGAAGTATAGCCCTTCAGCTTGATGATCTCATAAGCGCTGAAAGCATGAGGAATATCTTCAGAGAAGTAGTAAAAAGTATTCGACGTCAGCCACATTTCTAGAATGCGCCACGCATTCTACATCCATTGAGATTCGTAATGGCACGTGGATGGATCTACACAATAGCTTGCGGAAGCTGATCAATGTACATCCAGTAGTTTGCCCCCACCATGCCCCGGGAGAAATTATATCAGTCACTTACTGCATTGGGATAGAAGGTTGACTTGCTTGGGTAAGAAGTATAGTCAACCTTTGCGTTGAGCTGGTTTCAAAACGTAGCGATCCTTTCCCTATAAGAGGACTTGACATGACCCAGCATCGGAAAAGGTCCTCCATACGACAATTCTCCTCACAAACCACGCCATTAGGATTACCTGACTGCGTTTAGAGCTTGTGATTCTGAGACTAGGTGACTCACGCCAACTAAGCCCCAAATTGCCTTCAAATTATCAATAGTGAGGTAAGTAACAAGGGAAACGGTAGGTGCCCATTCCAAGCATTTTTTGGATTTTTCAGACAAACCTTCCACCAGCCGCCCTTCCCCTTCTACTCCTCACTACAGCACGACCACTGAGTCTCCGCCCAACGAATCCACTGAAAAGATCGTGTGCGGCCCCGCCCCCTCATAATTACACCACAAAGAAATCAAAAGTACCCCGTAAGGGCATGCCCCAGGATCGGATTGGTGTGGTTCTTCCATGTGGACACGAATGTATCGATGCGAAATGGGCCAGTAGTGAAGAAAACAAAGAGAAGAACCCGTGAAAAGTTTAGGTTAAGGGCTTAAATAGCCGTGCTAGGACAATGAGAGACTAAGCGCGTAGAGGAGAGCATGAGGCGAGAGAGCGCAACAGATAAGGGGCGCCAGACAAGATCCTGACTAAACAAAGGAAAGTGCAGCTGCTGCAGCTATCTTTGCAAGACACTACCGCTCTTGTCGGGTGATTTTCGTGCACGGTAATGCCACATCTGTGATTGCCCACTAGGGGTCTATCCTACAGACCGAAAGGAACTCTTCACATGACTTCTGCCTGAGGTGTGCCTTCAAAAAGATCAAATACAACACCCGTTGATTTTGACAACCTGCGCCTGACCCTGCTGGTAAGCCAACAAGCGGCACGTTTTCACACTATACTACATCGCCAACAGGTTTTTAGTGCACGACAAAGTAAACATTTTTCAAGTGATGTTCACAGTACTTCAAGCCCATTGCAAAAACGAGCACGTACTTTAGTCAAACAAGCTCATCAGACAGGCCCGCTTGAAAGGAGAATTTATGATGAAAAAGCAACCTTTTTCGAATTAAGTGAAGGAGTGAATGGTACCAGAAAGAAGAAAAAACCAT
>KZ347382.1:11077-28975 GCA_002352805.1 Teladorsagia circumcincta | reverse complement strand
CTCGCTAGTCGACCAACAACCTTACTGGTGTGGCTTTTAGTCTACTAATGACTCTTTTCCTTGCAAAACTTTCTGGTCCGCTGTAATGACTCTGGTACTTGTGCTGCAATTACTCTGACCCATAAAAAGGCACACTAAAATTTCTGAGACCGAAAAGTGTTTTTGGAGATATTGCCTCGAAATGAAGTGTAAGTTATTTCGGAGAAGCCGTTATCGTAACGTTGCCCTTCACGTCTAAAATTTGAGGTGGAGAGCGCAGATCTCTTCATTGAATGGTATACCCGTCTGGGCCGTCCAGGCTGGACCTTTTCTCGTAGTAGAACATGAAATGAGCGAAAAATTTCCTTGTGAGAATCTCCATGGGGAGGAGGTGTAAATTGGGCCAGTTTGCTGCCATGTTTCTCTTATGTTTAGCAAATTGGAGCCGCGCATCTTTGTGAGATGCTGTGGGACGGGGAGCTGGACTGAGCTGACATCGTACGACGTTGCTGCTGCGACTGACAGCCCTCCTCGCCTTCGTTTTGGTGACAGGTGCCGGTAGATTTGCTCGAAATCTGTTTAAGGCAGCGATTACGATATTTTCAAGAAGGTTTTACAGGGGACTCGGCATGCTCAATGGTACGCTAGTGGCAAAAATAGCAGAGAAATCTGTCAAGAAAACGCATGACGGGACCCTTTCTTTGGCAATTGATTTTCACTCATGAACGGGTAACAGCTCAGAAAGCTGGTGTATGAACGAGTCACCGCATTGCGTTTGATGGCAGCATGCCAAATCGTGCACAGTCGAGTTGCCTAGTTGTGCCGCTGCTGGCAATGACGCTCGTCCAAATCACCAACTAGACTAGTGGGCGGATCGCTTCTGGGGCGGACTGCTTTCAAAGTCCTGCTCAGCAACCAGCGCACCTTTCGACGCGCCATACCTAGCTTCCTTGTCACCCAAGTAACTGCCACGTGTGGGGAGTATGCTTCCCTGTGCGCTCCCTCCTTATCGTAATTGCTGCCTTTAAGGCTGAGTCGAACGGCGAGACCGTTCGTTCAATCTGACGTTCTGCTTGCGGAGGCAGCTTCCTTGGTGTACCTGCTCTCACGTTGTAGCCGTAGGACTTCGGGTCACGTGAGAATTGGTCGACGACCCTTGAGGCGCGACACAATTGGCGAGCAATTCTGCGATTTCCCGGATCTGCCGTATGCAGGGCGCGAACCAGAGCCTGCTCGTCCACTGGTGGCTGTGAACCCCGAGCCAGTGAACGGTGTGATGCGCGGTACTCATTGCTAATTATTGCTTTCCTGAAACGGCAACTTCCCTAAGTGAAGTGTCCAGATTTGCGGGGATTCTGAAGTGCGTCTATACTTACGAAACGGCCTATTTAGTAACCAACCGTTGGAAAATGCTCAATGCTTACATAAAACCTGTTTGTCATGGGTGTCGTTTGAGTTTGATTATGGCTTTTTTGTGGGTGCGTCTATGCTTACGAAACGCACTCCCGACTATTTTCCATCGGATCAGTAGCGAAAACCTAGCCATTTAGACCTGCACTTTCCCGAGTCGCGGCCCGTGAGCAGTGCGCCAGCAGTATGCTTATAGAACATGGCGAAGTTTATTTCATTCCGGCAACGCGAGGTACAGAGGAGGTCCAGTAAAAGTCTCCAAGCTCCTAATGAGACGTTCTGCCCCACCTGATGTGGGAGTAGACTTGGCAATAATATATAGATTGCCATCTACTTCTTGGTATTGAACCACTCAAAAGAGGGGAATTTCTTCAGTCCGGAACGAACTTGAAAAGGGTTTCCTCGAGATTTTCACCTTGGTTCTCACTTTGAATTAACTCAAACTTTGGAGGGATGCAAGGCTCGTTAGGCCAGTTAAGATTCAATCCCGGCTCGTACGCATATTAAATGGCTGCGCTTGAATAGTATCAGAGCCTTCCGAAAAGAATGGTTAAACATTCGGTGTCAATTATTCCCTTCAGAGATGCGCCAAGTACTCGACACTAATCAAAATACAGTCACAATTGAATGCAATTTGGCCTAGCAGTGAATTTCTACACTTTGCTCATGTTGAAGTCAGTTATCCTTTAGACGAGCCTGGTATCAGTTATTCTACCCTGGGAGATGGAAGGTTTGGCTGGTCTGGCCTGGTACGAGCCAGGACGTTAACCAAAAATCCCAAGATCGTGGGTGGGCTTGGTAAGCAGCGCCACTGCCGCTACAACAGTTCGGCCCAGGCTCAGCTTTAGGTGCTGTAAGTCAAATGGTACCGAAGGAGTAAAGGTACAGTATAGTTGATGTTTTACTACTTTACTTCCATTCCTTGCGACATATGTACTTTGTACTATGGTTTCCTTTGTTCTTGGTTTTCGCACCACATCATACCTAGCTAAACTGCTTCGCTACAGTTTGGATCAAGTCTACTCAATCCTTTACATAGTTTCTTTGTGATATTATACTGCTCACGGTAACTTGAGTCTCACCATGTATATAGCAGCATGGGTGCCTAGCACTATTGAGAGCTGAAATCGACGATTAATTGGGCTCCGTTTCCGAACGACGCTCAGGCAATACGCACTTTCCGTGTCGTCGAATTTGCATAGGCAGTTGACTCATCCATGTGCTTTGACTAAAAGGGCTAAGGGAATCTTTGCAGCTTCTGATTTTCGTGGTCAGATATTAATGGATACAGTTGTTTGGTCAAACCCTTCCGAGTCGTTATAAAAGGTGACGTTGGCCTAGGACCAGAGTCAACCTTCACCATAGTGCGATTCCTGAAATTGAAATTTTACGACCTTGCACATCTCTTCGACCTTTTGACGTTTGCCAACACCAAATACGAGCTCGTCGACTTTGATCAAGGGACGATCAACGCTGGCTAGGACTCAAGAATATAAGTGTTTTCATACCTTTGGGTCAGGCCGATGTAAGGCTTTGCGAACTCGCTAGCGTCTGCGTTGCGTTACCAGGCAATAGAGCCATTCACTGACCGCGACGCGACCGCTGATGCTAGTGAATCGCTCGATTCGCAAAGTCTGACATCGGTCCAAAGGTGACTACTTAAGCCGCTGTCAAATTGATGGAATATTAATTTGAGCCAAAAACAGCAAGTAAACAATTTGATAGGGAGATCTTGTAAATAATGAGACTTTCGCGGATGCGCCACGTTTACGATTGTCGTTCGGATTTGGACAGGTGTTTAATATGTTCTTTGTCTATTCATACAATGACTCAGAGAGACATTTGAATGATAAAAACACTTTTAGTCCCTCCGAATATGTATTTTCTCTTCACGATCAATGTTTTCTACCCAGGCCATTTTCTCGTTAATTATGAATCCTAAATTTTTCCCATCCACATAATCCACCCTTCTCAGTAGTGCACTTTTGTTAATATTGCGTAGACATTTTTCGAGTGCTTCTTCACACGTTTGCAGTTCAAAGATCCTGCAGCTCTTGTGTTCCTGCCTTCAGAGCGACCTCAAGTTGCCCGAGTGGAGCGGACTGAGCTTAGTTGCTGTGAAATTTCTTCTGGATTTCAGCTGCATATCTATAAAAAATTGCGCAGGAAGGGTCACTTGTGTTGCATACCGTACTTCATATTTGTGTAGAAACTATTTGGACGGATATGAGCTTTATTCGGGACTGCGATTCAATCTAGCTAATAGTCGTATTGAGATACCAGTTGAGCTCGCGCGCTTCACAAGAGGCTCCGACGTTATTAAAAGCCTGTCATTTTAGTCAACCTTTTGTTGGTGCAAGTGTCAACGAGGACAGAAGGAGGATTTTTTTCAAAGGGAGGTCGTATTTGCGATCCACTGAGAATCCGATTTGAGAGGGGGTCGGAAGAGATTAAAGATTCCCCAGAGGGCTGTCGGTGGTGGAAAGGGACCGTATCGGTACTCCCTTTTCCGGGAAGAGCCCCTTGAATTTTTAAGTTTCGCCCTGAATTGAAGCATGGGTAGAAAAGGTGCAAAATTTCATGAAATTAGAATAGTTCTGCATCAGCCATCACATCACATTAGATGAGATCAGGGAGAACGCGCGCTATTCAAAGCAATAGTTCCAGCAGGGTCGAAGTGGGCGTGGCGGACAAAAGTCGCACCCCCTCATGCCAGCCGTGGAGATTCTTTCACGATCACGATTTGCATCGTGAATCGACTTTAAATAGTCCCTGGGGTCCCAAAACGATCGCAAATACCTCTGCAGCCAAGCACGCGATCTCCACGGCTGGTGCGAGGGACTTTTGTCAGCCACGCCCACTTCGACCCTGTGGGACTGTTGCTTTGAGGCCTTTGGTCTCCATTGCATTCTATCGTTCCTGCAGATGACAAACTGATGCAGTGATGAACTGGGCTTGATGATAGAGCATTGGCAGGCATCCTGATCATCAAGGTGCACAACGCATAAATGGGACATTCACGAAAAGGAGTTTTGTTTCCCGCTCACGAACTCATATTGTAATACTTTTATTTTGCTAGTATCAGGAATGGTCGTTCTATGCGTTTCGGGAAGGATGACCTACAACTTCATCAGTTCCGCCACTTTACTCACAAGGGAAGGATCCCAGGTCGAAGTGGCCATTTGAAATGAAACCTATACCCACGGATGTGTTTTCGGACGCTGATCTCAAATCTGTCTTCCAAATTTGCGGAACGATTCTCTGAGCAGAGTTGGAAAGGTGGTTTCAAATGAAAGCTCGCTAGAAGATGACTGGTAGAACGAGCAGGTGAGGAGCAGCTTGGCCGAGGGGTAGTGCTGGCTGTTTGTGTTGGAGGGACCATGGTTCGGATCTTACTCGGCCTTAGCTTTTTGCACTTCATAACTACGCCTGTTTTTCAGTATAAAGAACTATTTAGTGTTGAAGCTTGCAGGGTGTACAACGCTGTCACGAGTTTAAAGGGGTTCGCCTAGCTATTCATACTGTACTGTTCTTACATCGCGGAAGGGAAGTAGATACACCCGACACGTATAATAATAATAACTGGTCCCCAAAAATCCAATTCGAAAAACCCAATTCAAAACTATCTCTGTGGGCCAATCTGACATTTGCCGACATTTTCGAAAACTTGGCCGACTATCAGTCATTAGTATTATCCCTATCAGCGAGCGTGTACATGGAAAACACCATGTGATTATTCGAATAACGTGAGCTTGCAGGACAGTCACGTATATGTGTTTTCTCATTTATACTGAAAGTCTAAATCCATCGCATGATTAGATTCTGTCAGTGGGGTGATGGATAGACAGACAACCAACCCAAATCTTCGGCGGTGGGCCAAGGTTTTGGATTTGGATCAAGAGTCGTCGAAAGGGGTAGTACAGCGCGCTGAATACGAATATCAGCTCTGTTTGGTACGAACGGGCTTTACTCGAGCGCTAGGGGTACCAGAGTGGTCACTTGCAAATGGCGCGCACACTTGTTCGCAGCTCCTCGCTACTTCTTTACACTTCAATATGGGCAAGCGCTGATGACCTAGCATGGAAAGTGCCTCCTAATTAATGTTTACAGCAAAAGCAAAAGTTGGAACTTGCCGAGAAGTCAATCTCACGGCCTCTCGCCCGTCGGCCCAGGCCACTGCCACTGCACTGTCTCGCTTTATAACTATGTTAGGAGAATCGTTCCACAAATTTGGAGGGCAGATTTGAAATCAGCGTCCAAAAATACGTCTAATAGTGCACAACTCATTTCAAATGGCCACTTCGACCTGGGATCCTTCCCTTGTCAGAACTATATACTACGTTCGGAAATTCTAATAGCGTATCGAGATTTCGTAATAGATGGCAATTAGTGAGAGAATGCAATTATGTCCCGTTTGTGAGGCTGGTGAAAATACACAGCGCACCACTATTAGGTTGAACGTGAAGTTCCTAGCCCTGACTTTTCGAAATATTTCGATTCTGAAAACAGTCTAGCCTGGAGATCGAAGATGTGCACTGTTAACGCCGATCACTTGAGTGCTGCCGTGTTATGATAACTATATCCAGCTGAATAAAACCTAATGTCTATTCCAGGTAACTATATTACTAGGGACCAATCTTCACCTTCATTGAACACAATGCATTTACATAAATTTGCCTGAGTCACAATGAGCTGAATTTATGAATAACTCTTAATCACCTTGAGTAACTAGAATAACTAGAGTCTCCACCTGATCCTCCTGATACACTCAAGGTTTGTCCCGACCAAGCCAATCAAACCCTCCTTCTTTGAAATCAGTAAGATTGTCATGATTCTCTCCTAAATCAACAACCCCAGATGAGGATGTGCCGAATAATCTATTCCGTGTGTAGGATAGAGTAGCTTACAGGTGCCGCTATCACCGCCCAAAAGTGCCCGACTATGAGGCTAGGGCCTTACAAAATGAGCTGTCGGCTCGTCTGAGATAATGGACGGAACACCTCGCACCTATCTCAGTGTGGATTACGGTGCAGGGTTAATTCAAAAACGCGCGGTTTAGTGGAGCCGTGGAGCAAGCAGATTCGGACAACTCCCCCAGACACGCCCTCCTTCACAAGAGGAAGGGGGAGAAAGGGAGTTGTTGTTTAAGGGCTTCGTCGGCGGTTTGTTATGCTGCACGTTTTAGTTTTAGTCAACTCGGCATCCGCAATTTTATAATATTATAGACTACTGTGACCTCACCAATTTGATCTGGGGTTTTCGCTTCAGAAAGACAAAAATTGCCAGGCATCAGTAAAATTATTGGCTTGATATAATTATATTAATAGTTTGTTACTGCCTAGTTGTTTTTTGGTGCTATTCAAGTGCGGTAAGCACGCTGCATTTTTGGATACTGTAGGCGCGAAATGTATGTACATGGGACTGCTGCCCGCTGCTGTGGTATTACGAAAATCGGGGGAATTCGCGAGCCAGGGGGAGTGTAGCCAACTCAGGGGGTGGGGGGAGGGGCGAGTGCAGTAACTTGACATGCGTGAGAGACTGGAGTATGTGGGTTTCTTCATAGCGTATCGTCACGTTATTTCAGTGGGCAGCAGTCACATGTACATACATTTCGCGCCTACCGTATCCAAAAAATAAGGCGTGGTATTTGGATAGCACCTATGTGTGTTTTAGAAAAATCTTATTTATGGGGTGAGATTCAAAGTGTAGTTTAGTCTCAGTCTCTTTCATCAAGTTATGAAATCTCTGCTGCTCCGCCCCTATTTCACTTTTGCTCTCTCGCAAAATGTCAGGAAAACCCATAGATAAGTCTTTCCTAGTGAACAATCGTGAAGAACTATCAAACCCTTCGGGCTGTGGCTGGTTTGTTTCAGGCTAAATTAGCGTTTGTTGGTCGCAGAAATGGACCCAGACGTGCCACTCGATTGGTTTCAGACATCGCCAAACAATTATGCGAGCACCGGCTGAGAGACACCCCCAGGCCAGCCAAAGACTAATGAATATTGACGCGTCTCTAGGGATTCTCTCATTTCCTCATCAAAACTACGTCAGTTGATAATAATAGCTTAGGGAGGAGGACTATCTCAGGTTTCGCGCAAGGTAACTGTCCAGCCATCTAGAATTTGTGTTCTTGATATAGAAATTGAATCAATTCCTATTTCTCCAAGCATTTTACCATTTTTCTTTCCAACGATTCAAATTCCCAACGCTTCGACTCTTAGCAGGGCTACAGCGTTGTACTAAAAGTTCAGTGATGAAATCTGAGTTGAGAGGAGCTTCTCATCAGATCTCCTAGGGTTGACAGGCACTGACAAAGCGTTCCTACATCTGCAGATTCATAGTTCTGCAGAGGTTTCATTCCACTTTTCCACTACTGTTTTGGGTGTTCCCCAGGAGGACCATCGCGCGGCGAAGGAGGAGACGCAGGACGCTGCAAAGGACGAGTCGCAGCGCATACTGTAGCGATTAGGCGTCAGGTTAAATAGACTGTCTCATACTACGTCTCATATCGCACAGCACGCGCTGCGACTCGTCCTTTGCCGCGTCTGCGTCTTTTCCTTGGCCGCGGGGTGGGCCTCTTGGGGGCCACCCCTACTGTTTTTCAGCCGCCAATGTATGCGGAATCCGAGTGCGTGGCGCATCTCGAAAAAATCAATCATTTTTGCAGCACAGCTGTCGTTTTTACTTTACCTTTTCATCAGGGTTTGTTCTGAAACACTTAGGCCGCGTTCATAGTTCAGCTCGCGTCTTCAGTGGCTAGGATAGCATGTGATGATGAAAAATTCGATTTGAGATGGTGATGTTTGTTTGAGATCAGGAGATCCGTAAGATGGTAGGAGAGTAGGATTTCCGCTGAAAAAAATAGAACTGATTGATCAGTTCGGGTGTCCCTCAAGAGGCCAACCGCGCGGCGGAGGAAGAGACGTAAACGCGTGAAAGGACTAGTCGCAGCGCATACTGTGGCGATTAGGCGTAAGGTTGAATACAGTGTACCATGCTACGTCTCATATCGCACAGCACGCGCTACTGCTCGTCCTCCGCCGCGCGATGGGCCTCTTGGGGGATACCCGACCAATTAGGGTGAAGACGTTAGTCTATTGATCCCCTGCTACCGTGATTAGTTTATCTGATCTTTTCATCTGGATACTTAAATATTCTAATATGCCAACTCCAGCTATCCTTATAGTCAGAGTCGCGAAGTATGAACGCGGCCTGAGCGACATTTTTGGCTTTCGGGCTTTTTTGGACTTTTCGCAGTAAAACTCCGAGGTGGATATAAAAACAGTGGGCACAAAAGCGGAACCGAAATGCTTCCCGCACTTCAAAGATTCCTTCCTCGTGCAAAAAAATCGGAAGTTCTGTAAGCGGCAACATCGTCGCACTGCATACCTCTTACTGAAGAAAACCCGCTGTTTCTTCTCATCGTCGCAGTACACTGGATTCATTTTTGGTGTACGGCATAAGTCAGTTTCTATCCACTGATTGTTTTGTTCAAACTCAACACTGAATCGGTTCCTATTTGAGACCACCTGCATTACCTGTCGTCCTGTTGATCATCGACTTGCTCGAGCGGGCACCAGGAACGTCTTCATTCGTTCCTGTCGTTGCCCAGTGGACATTTCTCGCTCGGGAGACACGAGGTCCCTCATTCCTTCCGTCTAGAGCTTTCGTGAAGAAGTCTGACAATCGGGACGGCGGTCGTCCAGGTGTTCGTTAGAGATCCAGTCGGTAACCGCTCTGTTCCAACGGTCATCACAAAATCGCATGACGTGTCAGGCCCACCTGGTCTTCGATATTATTGTATTTGAGATAGTATAGCATGTAATCGCTTGGTAGATCTTTGGTTTAAATGGATCTACCCCATGCCTGTTGAAGAATTTTCGCGCACACAATAAATGGCATCCTAGACAGTACTACTTCTAGAATTTACTGACGGCGTTTAGCAGATTTATTTATTTATTTATTTACGACGCGGCGCAACACATATTACCTACCTAGAGATTTTATAATCTAAATTAAGGAGTGTAAATTGCGGTGTTATCGCAAGATACGAGGGCATCTCCCAGGACTAGGCCGATGAGGGGAGAGGAACTCAGAGGGGGGGAATGAAAATTGCTCAGGCATAATGGATCCTCTTTTCCTCCGCAAATGGCTTAGGTCAGTACCGTTTTTATCAGAAAGGAGGTGTTTCACGTGATTTTGAATTCGTTGCCACTACAATGCCCATATCTTGCGATAGCGCCCAAAGGTCTATTTTGTTTTGTAGCTACCTACCCAGGTTTTCACATGCTTTTAGGTCACTTAAAGCAACAGTCCCAGCAGTGTCGAAGTGGGCATGACGTACAGAAGTCACACCACTCTTGCCAGCCGTGGAGATTCGTTCACGTTCACGATTTGCATCGTGAATCGATTTCAAATAGTCTCTGTGGTCCCAAAACGATCGCAAAAGTCGCGAAGTCCTAGTATTCTCACACAGAAGTAAAAACAAGTTTTAGTTGTTAGCGTCCCCGCAGCTGAAAAGGTAGATGTAGGGGAAGGCAACTTCCTCGTTTTTCTTCCCTATTCATGCTCCCAATTATGGCGACACTTTCAGCATCTGTTGTGCAGATTGAGTCATTGACTGAAACGAACCCAATTATCGCATGCAACAACAAACTGTTACAGGCTCAGAAACTCTTCTCGCATACATGTTTATTTGCAATTAGAAGTTTCACCAAAATTAATATTAGGTTGAGTCATAAGTAATTGCCGATTTCTTCATAACCGCGTCATCTTTCTCAAACTATGTTTTTGTTGCTCTTCGCAGGGTAGTATGTGGCGACAGCAGTGTCCTTTCATAATATAGAATTCGGCCGTGAGTACTCGCCTTTAGGGAGGAGATGCCTGTTTTTCAACACATGTTCGTTCACTGTCTATTTTACGAGCTCAGTGTGGTGTAATCCCTAAAAGGAGATATCTGTTGAAAGTGGTTCGGGAAGCTTCGTCAAGGCGATTACGGACCTAAATACCAACCACGTTTTGGACACACAATGACCGTATATATTGAACGCATGCAGGTGCTTCTTTAACACATTGACGACAGTGAGACGCGGTTGCGCGTCTCACTTTGCAGACCACATGGGACATTGAGACGCGGTTGCGCGTCTCACCTCTCTTATCCCTTTTTCTAGCGAATGCGGAGCTTCTTTCCGAGTTGCTTGTACTCATTCTGTAGGTCATACAGTGAGCTAATTATAAACGCAGTGGTCCATGAAATGGTTAGATATGCTCGAAAACAGCTGCTAAACCTGCTCGTTTCGGGCGCTGCGAGAGCTGAATATAGGCTAGAGTTAGCGAAAGTGTGCGCAGCTTGAATGCGCCCCTGAGGAAAGTGATGTAAACGCACACATTCCAGTACCCACGCATTTCGTGTGGCTTTCCTTACTTCCCACTTCCCCGAACAGACTTACTCCCCCTGGTTTACAGCCCTTGATACTTGGGCTATTTTAGCACTATCTCGCTCGAAAGGCGCAGAGAGGCTGAGTGCCCGCTGCCGACTGATGCCTCTCCCATTGTACCCTTGTTCCGCTGTTCCCAGTGTTCAGTTCCAAAAAACGCACCTTGTGAGACAATGTTTGTACTGTAATAAGACGCGGTTGCGCGTCTCAGAGATCGCGCCCGCCAAACTACTCATGTCCCCCCTGGCCAAAAAACTCAAAACGCGTACTGTCGTCAATGTGTTAAAGCAACGCGACAACAGTGAAGATAGAATTCTAACGAGTTGGGCGAAGTGACTTGGAAACTCATGTGAACATCTCCCAACTCTTGCTGTCTGAAAGTCGTAGTCTAGATTGGCTTGATAAGCGGTCACTGAGGTTGAGGAATGCGCAATCACGCAAGAAACACACGGAGGCATCAGTGGGAACACGCAGCTCAGCAGATACAATGAGCCCAAACAGGTGAACTTCACCCGGGATAGCTTTAGCTATCGAATGTGAAACTGCATCATTGTAGACCGCAAACGTTCCCACCACTGCTGCGGCAGGCACCTACTGCTTTCAGCTGGATGAACTTACTTTGGATATCGCAAAGTTGAGGCTTCCAATGCGTGAAATTGTTTCATTGTGCGGCATCTCGAAACCCACATGTAAGGACGGAATGCCAGAATGCTATACAGGAATTTGGCCTCATGATATTTGCCCACTCTTTGTAATCCACTGAGGTATAGCAACCAGTCACTAATGTTTAGCTTGCTTGCTCTTTTCCTCAAAGACAGCGATTACGATTAAGAGGAAGCCTATAGGGAAAGCATTTGCACTCCACGAAACAGTTACTTGGCTGCCGAGGGGACGAATTCTGACGAAAGGTGCACTGGTTGCTGAGCAGGACTGCGAAAGCACTCCGCCCATAAAAGCGATCCGCTCACTAGTCCATTTTGTGATTTGGACGAGCGGCGTTGCCAGCAGCGGCACAACTGAAGCAACTTAATTGGAGCGTGATTTGGCATCGAGCCACCAAACGAGTTGTGGTGAACTCATTCATACGTCTGCTTTCTTAGTTAGCTGTTACCTGTTCATGAGTGAAAATCAACGGCCAAAAAGTAGGTCGCGTTTTGCGGTTTCTTGACGGATTCCTCTGCTTCTTTCGCCACTGGCGTATCATTGAGCACCCCCACGTCTCTTCTGTAACCTTATGGAAATATCGTACGCGTTGTCTTCAATAAATACGAAGATCGCGAACACCTCAAAACAGACATTCAGTGATTTTTGACGTCGAAGATTGCCCAGTTCGGTGAGAGAGGTATCTTTTCCTCGGTAGAAAAAGGCTATTGTAGTCAGCTTTGGCAAATATAGCACTTGATCAAGATGCTTTGAAAGAAAGTTATGAACTTTTGAAAATTTTTGGTCGTTTCAGCCGAGGAGTCAGTCTGCACAACAGATGTTGAAAGTGTCGTCATAATTGGGAGCAATAATAGTGAAGAAAAACGAT
This sequence comes from Teladorsagia circumcincta, assembly GCA_002352805.1. NCBI lineage: Eukaryota > Metazoa > Nematoda > Chromadorea > Rhabditida > Trichostrongylidae > Teladorsagia > Teladorsagia circumcincta. The sequence continues at coordinate 16,618 of KZ347382.1, read as the reverse complement.
GATGTTGTGAAGAAAAATGTTATGTTGATAGTTCCATTAAATTAACATAAAACAAAGTTAGGTGAAGATTGTGCTGTCGCGGAGCCTCATGTCGATCTAAATGTTTATACACCTCGAGACTCCAAAACTTTTATTACCAAAATCAAGACACAAGTGTTCCAAAAGGGATTTAAAAGTATTTATTATGGATACTGACAATATGGTCCCAACTCGTGATCACGGTCGTCAAACGCAGCATTTTGGTCTTTCCTCTACCAGATAAATAAACGAAAATAGGTAATTGTGTGAGGTCAGATTCAGGTTAAGTGTCTGAAGCTGTGCGCAGCGCTGTGTGACTTCCGAATCCACTTATGGGCATGAAAAGGAGAAAGTTGCTTGCAGCGACCCTGTCCTTATTCCAATTGTAACGTTCTCTGTCACACGAAGCAGATCATAACATAATCATGGCCAGCGTCAGACACTATGCAGGGGAACCAAATAACTCTGGTTGACTGCTACGGACTAGATAGTGAACGGAAAGGTTCCGCTAACTCTGTGCCTGCGAGGTAACGGTGATCGATCTAGCGTGGCTCACTCTTAGCGCACCTGGCGATCCACGTCCACCGTGATCTAATGACTCGCCGCGGATCTATACTCGGCCTATGAGAGTAAAGTGAGCATTACATTGAAGAGGGCACAACTATGGGAGTTGCATCAATGCTGAGATCACGGGAAGGGAATGGGTCCTATTTCACGGGTTCAGAGCCGTTTTCACGGTTTTCCCTTCTTTCTAGTACCACTCACCAGCCCTAACTTAATTGAGATGGGCTGCTTTTTCATCGTAAATTTTGCCTTCAATGTACTTCAAAGAATAAATGACGTTATGTGACGTTGAATGGCGCCTCCTAAGTCTACTGCCGTTGACGCAAAAATCGAGACCCGGTCAAAGATCTGAATCAGAAGCCGTATGATATTGATGAAGATCCAGATTAAGGATGGCTGTGCGGAAGCTACAATGTTTACCACGAAGGCTAATCGTCGTCTGATTCCTTCTCTTTATGTCAACATGTTAGCTGCTTTAGCCTTAAATAGGATTTCCTGCCGTTGGTCTATTTTTTTGCAGTGATGTCAGTGCGACGCTGCAGCTTTGTCTAGGAAATCGCGACGAGTACAGATAGGTTGGACAGGATTTTTAAGAAGCATAGTAATTCAAAAATCCTGTCTGACACCGGAAGCTTCTGCCAAAGACTACTAACGATTTTTGAGCGTTTTTAATTCTTTCCTCCTTATATTAGGCTCAATTTTTGTTTGATATTTTGTTTTATTTTGCTATTATTCGAGAGATATCCATCATATTGTTTCGATTTCGCTGCTATTGGCGTGGCTGCTCCCTCGGGGCGAGGTCAAATTTTGTGTTCTGAAGAGCGTGTCCAACAAGTGAGCAAGTCATTTTACCAGTCAGCGCCCTATAATTGATTCGCCGGATGATCGTAGTATATCCACTAGCAGATATTTGAATGCGTCATGAAAATTCCTGGATCTATTCCACCTTCCCATTCTCACTTATAGCATTGATAGAGGAATCCTTCCCGGAAAAACCATAAATCTTTCTCACGAATAAATCACTGGCTTGAGACCCATCGTCCACGATAAGAACGAAAAAAAAACGAAAAAGTTGCATTTGTCTTGGTAAACAATTCGAAAAACCGAGGAGACTGATACACGTTCAAGTTCCCGCCGGAAATCTGTCACATTTGCTAGCGGTGGGAATTCGCTTCTCTAAATGCCGTCACTAGGAGCTTTTTTGACCTTTAGACTTACTATACTAGCATCCTACACTTCTTTTGCATCATACTCTAGCGACTGTTTTGTCTCCATTCTTCGCGATCAAACGCTTTCACACGATCCTTTCATTGCGTCGACTGATACTTAGGGCCCCCTAGACACACCTCTTTCCATGCCCGCCTTTGGCTCCGCCCGAATCACCTTCAAACGTCCATGGACTGGGTTTTCTTAAATTTGTTTCTTCTCGGAAACCGGATCTTCTTGCGTGAATCTTTGTGTGTTGTCTCTAGTGATCTCAATTGACACATTTATATTGGGGAAGATTGCAAGAAGTTTCCGGGGAGGATTCCTTTACCTCCTCTTCTAACTTCTGCCCACTGCGGTGTCTTTGAATGTTGGTTACGAGAAGCTTCAGCTGATTGAATTTGATGAATCGTCGAGTCTATGTGTTGAGGGGCTAAGAAAATATGTAGAAGCCCAACTGGACAAGATCGAACTCTAGATCAAAACAGGTCAATCAACGACGTAGATCCACCTATTAATTATGTGTGCATTTGTGTCTGCCGGCCAACGGTTCCTTCATGTTTTTTTTTTCAGTTTTGCTTCTTTTCTTTCCTCAACATTGAAGTCGCTAGTTATTAAGTTTTCTTATCATTTTGTAATTTTGTTCTTTGTGAATGGAACGACCGTAACCGCGTAATCAGCTGTTACTTGAGTTAAGTTCATGAATGCGCTATGTCGTATTTACTATTTCGGTGAGGGGGTGGGGCAGTCGGGAATTAGCGTTTTGGATTTAGATGACACACGTTTAGTTCTTCTAGTGAGTAGAGGGAATATTATTTGGTGAAATTCGCTGCATTTTAGAACTATATTTTTTTCCAGAAAAAGTGGAAAGTTCTCTGAATGAAAGACAAGGGAGTGATCTAAAATTTTTGCAGTTTTCTTCTCACCTCCTCTTCCCAGCTCAAAGCACTTCTAACACTTGAAGTGCTTCATTCAAAACAAGCCCACACTCTACCAATAGTAGAGAAATCTCTGAGAGAAGGCAGGGAGAATCGTCATGTCTCGAATTTCACCTTATATGACAGTTAACCCTGCTCCAAGTAAAGCCTGTGTTGCCGAAATTGAGCAGTGTCGCCGCTCTGGTCCGTTAACCACAAGTTTGGCCGACCCCAGAAGGCCGTAAATCTTTCCATCAATCCAATTGAATTCACTTCCGTAAACAACTGGTCATAATATGTAAATTCACTTCGAAACCGTCAAGCAGCCACATGGCTCATCTTGTTACACTTGCTTATACCTGGTTTTCAATGTATTAAATTGATTACTTAGCTACTTTCGTGACCTTTTTCTTGTTAGTGGCAAAGGAATGACCGCAATATGCACCTGCATGTGAATTACTCACGAATATCTGTTACCTGGTAGAGTAAGCTCACGTAACCTCCCCTTCAATAAACGAGAAAGTCGTTGATGCAGACATTACATTACAACTGACGACGGCCGCGAAAAATCAGCAGTTGACTTTCACTTTCTCGCGGCCGTCGTCAGTTTCGTGTATGGTGTGCACCCGACACTTTCGAGTTTTTTGAAGGCGAGGGTATACCCTGCTTGATGTTCCTGATTTGATTCCTCACCGCGGAAATCGGAAAGCGAAGTGCAAGAGGTCTTGCAAAACGTGAAGGCCCTTAACTTAGCAGAGGGAGGAAGTGACTGCCACCTGTAGGTCTCGTAAGTGAAGCTCATTTTCAGTGGCCGGAGCCTTTCTGCCTCGGATTATTAAAAGTTCCAAATCAGTTGGTTAGAGGAATCTTCCAGATAGTGATGAAAAATGGCCCACAAGCGCCAGAGATGCGTGGAAAGGGTTCTGGGACTTATGTGGTTCAATTATTTTCACACTTCTTTTGCAATTTTTCATCAAAGGGGAGAATTCCACAGTGAGAGCGAATGTTGAGGAATTTGATACTTACCTAGAGGAAAGACACGCGGGCTCCCCACGAGTGCCTACACACACCCAGTTCGCATCGGAGGATATGCTCCGGCGATCTGATGTGGCTTTCTCTTTGGCCCAGTTGGCCCGAGACGCCCTCACATCTCGCGTCGTCTCGTGTCTGAGTCTCCAACCGTTTAGCGGAGATAGCATTAGCGTTGAAGAGGGCAGCACCGAGGAGTTACACTAGTGCACAATCAACAGGCAAGACAGGAGTTCCGTATTTCGGGCTCTAGACAACTTTCTCGGTCTCTTTTTTTCTTTTGTGTATCTCTAACCTTTTACTGGATCCCGAAGGGCTATCTTCTCATCGCGAAATCGGCTCTAAGATTGATGTCACGCGCGCTCGGCGTACCACTCTTCTCCATGCTCTCTCATCCATTGTAGTCTGATCCCTTTTCAACCCCAATGCTTCTTTTCTGTCACATCGGAGAGTGCTCATAACGAACTACATAGGAGGTGTTTGCTAGAAGCGTTTTAGCAATTTCCTGTAACTTTTTAGGCCAACTAGCACCTACAGTGAGCAATTAAGTCTCACAATTCACGTTCTGGGCTAATGAAAGTTACGGCATAGACCAAACGCTATAATTTACCTGTCTCCACGATTCCGAGTGAAAGTGGTATGTGTGGTGCCTACGTATCAAAGCATTTCATCTTCTGTGCATCCATTTGTCATTGCCTTCCTGTATTTATTTATTTATTTATATTACTATTGTACAAAAGAAGACGATCAGTTGCCATGAATAAATGGGAAATGGCGATACAATAGGAAGTATATGAAAAGCAATACAATACAGATAATTATAAATTTGAGTTTCAACTGCTTAGTATGACACAGCTATTAAGGGAAGGAAAAAGGAAGTGTTGTGGCACAGGAGAAGGGAGAGGGAGGAGGGGCCATTTAGGGGGTTGAAGGGAACTGGCCGGTCAACATTGCAAGCCGCACGGGAGAGTGCACGGCTCCGGATACCAACTTAGTCCAACCCCTCCTAGGTCTACCATGAACGAAGGGGAGCAAGGGTGGGGAATGGAAGTGTCGAGCTTAGAGATACAGCTGTAGTTGCTCAAGGGATAGAGGATAATGTGGCGGAGGAAATAAGGTGATAAATATGCATAGCATAAATATGCACGCTGTAGAGCTTAATTTCTCAGCTTTGCCTAACAATTCTTTCTCTACGTGTTTTCCGGGCAAGCTCCGTACTCTTTTCACTAATCAATTAGATCTGATTAGCCCAAAACATGTTGATAATTCCAACTGTTATCTTTGGCGTCATGTACAGGTATTTCAGAACTGCTAAAGCTGAAGTCATTTATTTATTTTTCCAATCAAGAACGGCGGATGTGCATCAAATGAATCACTCCGACTAAAGTGTTCGTTTCTAGAAAGGAAGCTTCCCTTCTGATTTTATTTGTTTGAGATTTCATTCTTTTCCCAACAATGTCGTTTAGGTTTAGCACTCCAAACGGAGAATGACGTAGAATTAAGAATTACACAGAGTAGTTTTCTAAATACCTTTCCTTGAAGACTGAAGCATCAACAGCGTCTTACGCAAACAAACGCTTCTTCTACTAGTAACGTGAAGTGTTAACCTGACTCATAGTCGTGACAACGGTCTGGTGTATTACCAGAATGCTTTCCGAATCTTCGAGTGAATTACCTACGCCGTTGACGTTTCCTTCCCACGCGATCTTGTCCAAAATGTTACGCTATTGAAACACAGTTGGAAATTGGCACGTTCGTTTAATATTTTCATCTGAGCTTCGTTGAGAATTGAAGATTTCCATCAGCT